>JASJUZ010000369.1:0-294293 GCA_037159825.1 Tupiocoris notatus | reverse complement strand
CTACCCCGCCCATCCCGTGACAACCTGCAGTTTTTTCAATAAGTCTCCCACTCTAGCTCTTTATTGTGCGGTTTTTTCTTTGTCGTCCTTCGGCGCTATTTTATTTCACCGTCGGAAACAGAAAATACCATTAACGCCGGTTTCAAAAGATTTTTTTCCCATCCTCTAATTTTCGATTTCGAGTCCTTGCTTTCCGACGAATTGTATATTAAAATGGGGCGCGATTTGCCGGACGATTCGACAAAAGAGCGAATTGTCGTTCATTCGCGGTTGACAAACGCAGGCGCGACTTTGAAAAATACTCGATTAATAATTGATCCGTGACACTGAGGACATCGTGTGAAAAAAAATTTTTTTTTTCAATTCGTTCGGACGCGGAACGTAAGAACTTCGAAGTGACAGGTTGTGACGAGTTGGTTTTAGAATAGGATACGCCGTAACAATGGAAGGCGCTGTTATTGTTGTCATTAGCCGTGGAAACAGCCGGCAATGGAATATGAGTGAATTTCCTGTCGACAGGACGTTTATATATTTTTTTACTTTCGTGTTTAGGTTCGGAGAGTATGAAATAATTGTATAAGAGTAGATGAGAGTCGAAACGCAACTTTCTCTTTACCATTTATTGCACCGGGCGCTTTTGTCTCTTCGAGCCTCTTTATAATTAATGTTTATTAAATTAATATCACCGAAGATTTCTGGATCATCTGGTCACGTCGGTTTTTATTCTTAAAGACAGGGGTTCGAAATTATATAAGAAAGGCGTCCAGAATAAAATTCAAACGGCGTCTTATTGACAATTAGAAGCAAAGGGGGAGAAAAATTATACAAAACGAAAATATTAACAATTGAGTGGCGGCTCTTGTGGCTAACTTATTGTGGCTATCAATAATCATGGTTGAATCAAGCAAAAACAAAAATTTATAGTTAAAATTATGACTTTCCTCTTAACGAAACATTCTGAACAGTTTCTGCGAGTGTGGTCGATTTCTTTACTATACGACGGATTGAAGTAGATTAACATAATTGTTAACTGGTAAACCATCGAGATATTTTACGTTCAAATGGTTGACAGCACGTAGATAATTACATCCCTTTGAAGAAATAATAACCCGCTACTGACCATTATTGGTAATTGAATGGACGCTGCTTAGTATTCCATTTTTTACCTCTTGCCTCATTTGACGGAGTTCCAGTCAATACAGTTAGATCGAAGCCAATTGAACTACACGTAAGCTGAAAAAGTTTCTCGTTAAGGTATATAGCGTAACGAGATCTGATTTCCCCAAGTTGTTCCACAGTATTGAGTATTCTACTCGATTAATCAATGTACACCGATCGAAAATGTGGAGTAAAGAAATAGTTACGTACCTAATTATGTAGAAGATAGTTGGTTCTTAAAATAATTGAAACAGTGTCCCTTATCTGATTAAAATAATGATCCTAAATCCTAAAATCGAGTTCTGAAAAGTATGTATTGAAAATATCTACCAATTTGATGAGCTCCTTGAGCACATGGTTTACCCGGTTTAAAATTGTCCGTATTTATCAACAGGTGAGCGACCTTATCGGTGCCACTTGGCGGAATGCGGCCGTGCCTTCATTCAGCTGTCGAATCTGCAGCAGCATCTCAGGAATCACGATGCCCAGGTGGAGCGAGCCAAAAACAGGCCATTCCACTGCACCATCTGCGGCAAGGGATTTGCCACCGAGTCCAGCCTTCGCACGCATACGACCAAGGTAAAGAACAATCATATTAATGAATGACTTGGTCCTCACCCCGATGATCCCTGAAGGTACGCGAATTAAAAAATAGACGAATGGTAAAAATGTTCAAGGTTGTTGTCACCTTGTCGGTGAATAAGAGGGACTTGGAATTCACAGAAAAAAAACTCTCTTTTTTCAAGATTCTCTTTTTTCTTTTGTTAAATGTGTATCTGTATTTACTACGTAGGTGTACTCTTCTTCGCCGACGTTGTAAATAAATTGTCTGTAGCGCTGGCTGATATTACGATTGCAATTCTTCCAAATAAAAAATCACAGTGGGAAATCGTAAGGCAAATTTTTAGCAGTAGATAGGGATAGTCGGCTATAGCTGGAAGGATGAATGAAATATACACGCTATTGCACGAAGTCTTCCGCGACTCGTCAAACTGTTTCTAGAACGCTAAAATGATCGCCTTGATCTGCGGTCGAGCGAATCCGCAAATATTCACAAAATCTGCACGATGAAAGAAATTTTCTCTATATGACGAGTACCATCCTCCGTGTGATCCTGCTCCTTATTTGCTTTTATGATTTCCATAATTTCAGTTCGCTCTCCTGCAATCCTTACGTTGTTTTATCTGTATTGATTTCCGCGAGCTGAAAAATTTCCATAGTATTCCTCTACAGAGGACAATAGCAATTTAGGACCCGTAAAATCCTCAACTTCCTTCACACTTGAGCATATCGCCCCAGCACTTAGTTATTTGTCCATGTTTTGAATAAAATATTTTCTACCACGATCCCGTATCAGATTTAGTATGAGAAAATCTTGAAAAGGACATCGTTATCAACTGAAAGATAATTCAAAATCGTCTCTCTGGTCCTTAGTGTCAACAAACCCAAGAACCGGCTGGGGCGATGCCCATTTCTGGCCCTACTCGGGACCCGTCAGGGACGCGGTGAGTACCTTCCTCTTATCAATTCAAAGACGACTAACATTTTGTTTGGTAAACTGTTGTTTTTCGGAAGGAAACTTTTGAGGAATAAACGCAAAGCCGATTTTGAAAGTTTCTACAAATAGTTTTTGAATCCGCTTCAACTGCGGATCAACGTTTTCGATTTTGTTTCGTTTTTATCCACCCGTCCTTCTCCTTCGTCATCCTGCGACCGGAAAATAGCGGAAATCTACGGCAGTAAACGGAAGAAATCGGATAGTGTAATTTGATAGAATAGGTAGAATATACAAAATTTTAGCAAGTATGCTTTCAGAAAAAGAAATTAGGATATTGCGATTCGAGTGAGTCCATATCGCTTGGTTTATTCAATTTCTCGTGAAATTACCATATTTTCTATTCAAACGGGCGAATTTACATTTGAATGAAATTTCCAAAATATCGGTTTACAGGAAAAAAAACACTAGGACACGTGACTCGTTTCTTCAAGGGTTTGAAAAAGGCGTTTTGCCCCTTTTTCGCTCAAAAGCTCTCCCTTCTGACATGATTATTACCCTTTGGTCATTCAAATTACCTCGCCCTTCTTTATTGTCTTTGGCCACCCTATCGAGCATCCCTCGCATGTTTCTCGTCAACGATTTTTATAGGAACCGTATACTTGTAAACTGGATCACCTTCTGTCGCCTCACTTAATCACTTCGATCTCCCCTTTCGAAACTTTCCCTCCGAAACAAAGTTGAAAATTAACGTCGACCCTGTCGAAATGGTGATGCTTATCTTGTCGTGAAAAGAGTTTTTTTTATTTTCAAGGTGAAATATACGAGCACATTGAATTAGTATTTTGTTGAAATTATTATTATTGTTTCTGCGCTAAAACGACCACTTTTCCAAGTTGAAGAAAGTCACTGAAAATCGATCGAATGTTATGTATTACATTACCGCGGTTAATTGTATGGTTTCAAAAAAAATTATATGTTGAGGTAGTAAAGATCTCAAGAAGAGAGCAGTACACAAACCGGTTAAAGGGCAGAGGTTTTCTATTCACTGTACTTTTTGATATTGATAATAGAATCCGCTCGGCTTTTGTTTTGACTCGGAAAGTACAGATTTTCTGGTTGAAAAAAAAAAACTGAAAAATTATTTTGCTACGCTTCTCGTCAATTTGGAGGGAAAGTGATCAACTTCATCGTGGTACCTCTTTTTTTAAGTGAAATCTCGTGACAGCGTTCCTAACCCTTTAAAATGCTGGCCATCGCTAAATGAAACTAGGGCCCGGTTGCTAAAAAAAAACGACAAAAGAAGCGTTTAGCGGTGGGAATCGGCATTTCACGCTGCCGCTTCCGGCAAACATTGGATGTAATCGGGTAGATTAGCACTCGATTTGCTTCTAAAAAGAGGGAAAAAACTGTATATAGGCTTTTTTTTTACACAAATTCATGCACAGTTGCATAATTCTCAGTTGTGAAAATTTCTGCCTAATAGCATGTTGGTGGCAATTGTTAAAATTCAAAGCAATCGCCTAACGATACAATGAATAATAATAATTGAATAGTAAACAAAAAAATGGTGGCACGGGTACTTGGGAAACGATTTAAACTGGACGGCCATTTCGACTGGAACATCGAGTATAATTCGTACGATTCCACGACAAGCCAGCTGAGATTTTCAAAGGTTGGGGAACTGTACTGGCATTATACCTACTAACTCCCGAGCCCAGTTCACTGGATCGACTTTTTTTCCACTGGACTTGAACGTCACTGGACTCCATTATATTCCACGAGACCAGCAGCTGGCCCCAGTTGACTGCGGCCTGTCAACTGGAGAGCCCACTGGCACAGGAAATCGTCAAACAAGTCGAATGGCTAAAAAATTACTCGCACTTCGAGCGTTCATTAGCGGCAGTCACCCATTGCTTGCCTAGGTACTTCTTCAATCCAAACAATCCGAAAATACGGTACGCTTACTCGCTTGCAGATTAAGTGCTAAACACTGAGCGAAAACAGGCGTACATCATAATTTCAATTGAGCGGAGGGCGTAAACACGGGCGTAAAAGTGCTTTTGTTCCGAGGTAAAACCTTATACAAGCGACGAAGGTATTCAGATGTGAAAATACACTCGTGGATCGTTCGGGCGGGATCGAGGAGAAGCGATAATCATAAAAGTTTCATTCTTTGCTCTTGGTACGAGTAGATACCTTAGTGATGTGGTTTTTTCCCATTACCCCGCCGTTTCTGTCTGCCCGTTCGAATTGCTAGCAACCACCTTGGTAGGCAGCAGTTTTTCCATTTCTCATCGTAACAGACAATCTAAAACCGTCGGCCAGGGTAGAACATTATATTTTCAACCCCCAAGGCCCAGCGGAGGCTTCGTCGTTTCCGTTTCCCGAGAATAAAACGGGGCATTTCAGATCGAAGCGGGAACGAGGGAGGGAAGAATCCGATGAAAAGGAGAAAGAAAAGCGAATGTGAAGTTATCACCGCGAACTTCTCCTCGAGAACCAATAACTGGCGAGTCTCAATATCCTTTCGGAACAATAAAAGAGGAGAAGAATTAATTGTTATGATTTCAATTAAAATAATTACGAGAAACCGGTTGATGAGCGAAAGGGGTGGCGCTTTGAGAACAGAAACGTGAAACACGAATCTTTCCACACCGGTCGGTTTTCTTCGAGAAAACTTCCAACGACACGAGATCGCTTGAACGATTAGGCTAAACCGTTTTAACGGGGTGAATTTACGTATTAAATGAGTCGAATTTTCTGAAGATGTCCGAGACCAATGGCACCTATAGTTAATTATTTTAAGTCAGTGACCTCGATGGAAAATTCAAGTCCGCGAGACAATAATATATAAATAATATGCTCGAACCTAATTTATCAACTATTGCTTTCCGCTGTTGGGGTTGAGGGGGAGAAAACCACGGCGACTCGTTCTCCTGTTTTTTATTGTTGGCTTGTGGCCTTGTTGGGGCAAGCCAACAATAAAAAACAGGAGAACGAGTCGCCGTGGTTTTCTCCCCTCAACCCCAACAGCGAAGAACGGAAAGAGCGACAAAACCACAACAACTATTGCTTTATATTCAATTAACTGTTCACAAAAAAGTTCTAACCTCTAAAATCCGATTATCCAATACAAAATAATCCAATAATTCTGTCTGTTAACACTTTTCTGAGGAAATCATAATAGCTAAACATGTTGAAATATTCACCAGAAATCTTTCTTGCTCTGACAATGGCTCAATTATTTAGCCAATTGGGTACCTCAATTTTAAGGTGTATTCATGGGGAGTTTCAAAAGTGAAGGGATTCGCAATTTCCAAGGTTTTTGAAACATACGTGACGTTGAATTGTTTGGGATTATAACAGAGTCGATCGCTTTAATGGTTTTCGAGAAATTGCAGTTAATATGTGAAAAAAACTGTCAAGAGGTTGAGATACTTGGGAAGATGGTATAACTCGATGATTATAAATGTTCTACACTCGTTGGAAAGCTCTTCAACACTCTGTTTAGCTGTATGGTTGAGCAATTAATTTTACCTTAAATTAAGTTGAGATAAATAAAAATGGTGTGCTGATCTGCACACCTCTAGTTTTCCTCAAGTTTGTTCGAAATCTAAGTCGAAATTCAGTCAATTTACCTAATTGTCTCTATAAATTACCGCCAATACTGACAAAATAACTGGCAAAAAAAAAAAACTCGTCCAACAATATTGATACTAGAGGAAAACGAGCGAATTAATGCCAATAAGACATATTTCATTTGAAAATCTCAACTGGAGAGGGACAACTCCAAGAAAAATCCCCACGTCTATTTTCTTTTCTAAAAAATGTCTTCTTTTCAATTTTCTCGCTGCGTGTCTTCCGTAAAAAAATATCCTGAGCGCTAAACCCCTTCTATTTGTAATTTCACTTTGTTACATCTCGTCTCCGTTTCCCCCTCGGCTCACCTGGCTCTTCAGAAACGTAATCAAGAGCCTGCTCATCTCCTCCGTCCGACGAAAAATATGTTTTTCGTTCTCGCTCTCGTTTCAAACCGTTTTTCGGCCAAACGTTTTAATTCGCTTCCAAGCGAGACTTCCCCCATGTCTTTAATCTTCCTTCCAATTATTCCACTCTCGAAATTGCAATTGAGAAAACGCGTTTTGGAACTAAATTGTGAAAAAGCTGTTGCCAAGACGCTAACTCAGCTCTCGGCGTTAACTCTTTTAACAACGAGTTTTCCATACTAAGAAGTAAAAAAAGACGAAAATAGAAGAAAAAAAAACAGAATGTGAGAACTTTAAGTACGTAGAGCGTACGGATAAAAATCTTCATGCTTGTGAGTCGGGGCGTTCTTATTTGAACTCCAGCAGTCCGATATTCATCTGACGGGGAACGAAAACAAATTAATTAAACCTCGACCAAGACGAGTGGAAGGGAGAACCTGGCTTTACACCTTGAAGCTTGTTAGTATTTTTATGCAACGCATTCACTTTGCATCAGAAAACCTTTTTTAATCTGTTTTAACCTTTTTTAAACCTTTTTTATTATCTTCCCTCAAAAAATAGTATTTTTATTTCATCACAGAAGAAATCATTGTGATGAAAATATTTTTGAACGTGCTCCATTTTCAATTTTTTCAGCCCGTGTATATGTGACAAGAATGAATAAAAAGTGTTGTTTTTTTTCCAAGATAAAAAGTCGCCTCTAGAACGGAAACTCTGATCATAGGTAGTTGAAACCTATTTATCTTAGTTCTGATGTAAGTCAATGCGATGTGTATGTTTAGTGCCTTGTCTAACGCCCGGAACAACCCTTCCCTCACCTGGGCCTAAGAAGGCGATGACGGCCGCGATAAAACCTAAAAACCCAATAGCCAGAGGGGGCAATCCTTTTTCCACTTCAACTTTTCGACACCTGTAAACAATTGATTCTACGTTGATTGTCGTTTCGACTGATAAAAATCCAACTATTCTTTCCCCGCGGTTTTGTTCCTATTTGCATAGTAACGCTTTTCAGCGTTTGTTGTTCACAGGTTCATTTCAAATAGCTTTCGATACAGAGATCCAAATTTGAGCAACCATCGAGGGAATGAAATATCACATATTCTAAGGGTAAAAATTAAAAAAAAAAATATATTTTTAAACGCTATTCTAAAGGGACATCGGAGGCAAATTTTGATTTTGAAGCGAAAAAAATTCAAAAATAAATTATCTAACCAACTAACTATGATAACTCTGGTGAATGATGAGCTAACTATAAATAATATATAATAATTATAAAAAGAAAAATTCCGAATTTTTCTTCGTTTTCTATTTTTTAAGAAGAATTACTCAGTGGTTAACGATTTAGTTTTGCCTTTTTTAATAGGTTAACGTAGAGCATTGAACATTTGAGAAACTTCACTATATTTGAGTACGACTCAAATCTTAATCTTAGGAAAATGAATCTTAGCTAAAATGAAGTTGAGCCTTCACGTTTCTAATCAATACTTCATACTTATCACCATCTTTCGGATGGGAACGGAGCGCCGAAAATTTCCCATAACATCTCTCTTCGACAAATAATGTCAGACACTCGGAGCGGCAGTTATCAGTGAAAAAATCCATTTCGAGAAGGAAACCGTTGCTCTGAAGCGTTCTCGGAGAAGGTGCATTAGCTACCAATCAGCGGAAATTGATCGTTTCACATTTTGAAATAATCCGCCGTGTCGCGTCGTCGCTTGAAAATATCCACGGTCTAGCGGAAAACAGGCCCACATCAGCTCCGAAGTACCCATTTGTTACTGAGTTTTATCCGAAGAGGGCGGGAAAAGGGTTACGAGGGAAATTATTATCCTTTTTACTCGTCGCACTCATTTGCTTGTGATGGAATCACTAATGGGCGGAAGGGACGCTAATGCACCGAGTTTGTCTCCTGTCGCGTTGATGGATTTTTGTTCGAGGTCATCTCGCTTTCGGAAAATTCGTCTCGCCCGCCGAAAATGCGTCGTAGGATTGTCTCGAGTAGAGAAAATGGAAGAAAAAATTATTATTTTTTTTTAATTTTCGGAAAAATAATTTTGATAAATACTGACGAAATAATCATTTCTGCACCGTAGACGTCCAAGGGGAATTCCTGATTTCCTTTCGGTCGGAGATAATATTAAAATCTTCTCGTAACCCCTTCGAGAATTATCTGGGCTTCATAGATACATAATTGGGCTTTCACAAGCCATGGAATTACAATGGGTTTCCTGTTCGGCCATAGAAACGGAATTTCAACCCTGTCGCATTTTCTCACTCCTGGCAATGCTAAACTTCGGCAGAACCGACGGATAGAAGCAGAAGACGACGCTATTGGATTTTCCACCTTAAGTCTCACTCGGCTTCTTTTGCTGCTATGGATTCTTATGCTAACTAGGGAAACTCCGCCCATGCCAAATTGGGCATAAATCTTTCAGTTGAGCCCACCCATCTCTCTTCCCTTTAAGAATACTTATTTTCCGTTGTCGGCAATATATTTCTTCTTCGAAACTCCCTCTAGTTCGACCCTCTTTTTTCCAAAGGCTTTTATCTCATTCGGTAAGGAAAGGGTTGCGCTCTGTAATGAGTGAACGATCACATCTGTATCGATCATCACTGGCTCACAGGTGGCATCTCGACTTTTTGAGGGTCGGGGTTCCTTGATTGCTGGCTCCCTTGAGAAAGGCGGCGAGAGTTCGTATAATTTTGAAGATTGAGCTCTCCCTTGATTATAGGGAAAACACAACGCATCTCATTACTTCGCAGTTGTGTGTTTTAAAATTCGAAATCGTGAATGTATCGGCTTGTGTACTTTGAATTACTAATATTAATATTATAAGAATAAAAATATTATTCCAATACCAATCTCCATGTGCGATATGACTCGAATCGCAGATCGATTTAACAGACCTCAACAAAACGTGCAACTCTCATGATTTCACGAGCCAGCTCATATTTCGTTATTTCTCAGCTCCAATCAGATGCAAATTTTTTCGCTCTCCGCGTCAAATATAATGCACTTCATTTGACTGACCTCACCTGCCCACCCACGTGGGGCATTGTGGTTCAATTAACTCTTTTGTCGGCCGCTCTGACCGCGCATATTTTCAACTTTTTACCCTTCGTTGGGTATTGATAAAACTGCAAAAATGCGAAACGGCATTTTTTACGGACAGATGTATCCACCCCCGAGGAACAGAGCTTGAAAATGCATTCTGCGTCCGCGTCTGCGAGGGTGGGCTCAGTCAAGCTTGTCGTCAGCAGATGCACTCGGCGCACGTCGACTGGGAAGCGGGAAAACGGGTTTTCCTGAATATTTCAATCGTCAAAGCTACAAGGGAATTTTGGTCCGCTGCTTCTAAGCTTATGCGTTTTGCTCTAAAAAAAAATGTTCACCTCCAATCCCTCGTTACTTTAAAAATTATCGCTGATGATTTCATACCGATGGCCTCTTAGTCAGATTACAACGAAAATGAATATCCAAAGGAGTAAACAACGGCAAAAAATTACCAGTTTTCGACTCAAGGGTCGGAAAGTGACTCACTTTTGTAGGGACACTGTTGAACGTTAGCCCTCGCTCGCGCTTTTTCCCCCATCGCGTTAATAAAACAAGCGCAAAGCTTTGTTTGCCCGCGTAAAAGCGTTTTTTCTTCATTAGCGACGGCACCCTTGAAACAAGCGTTATCATAATTACGAACGCAATCCAGTTTTAATTCAAGTTCACTCGTTAAAAAAAGAGGTAAAACTCGGTTTCGGATGTTACCGGTTGGTTCTTTCTCTTTTTAAGCCCATTCTCGAGCGATAATCTTAATTTCATTTCGTAGTATTTTTTTCGGAAATGTTGTTATGAACTTGTAGATTTCGGTCTTGTACTCATGCTGGTGTCACCGAACATGACATTTTAATCTCAGTGTCCGCTGAAGAACTTGCAAATTGCAGAATTAAAATAAGTTACTGCGTCGTTTACAATGGTACATATAAAAAATATATGTAAAATATTATATGGTATAAACATATAATATGGTTTTCGCATATTACCAGTCTGTTGTTAGGTGAAAACGTTCATAAAATTTCGGAATACAAATGGAAGGTCTTCTTAAATAATAGTTGAAGCAAAGGAATAATAAGCCACTGTACAATCATTTTCAGCGTTTTTACGTTACCACCTACAAGAAAATCATTATGTCGAATATTTGCAATAGTTTTTACTAGAGCATATGAGCTGCACAAGGGTCAACCATTCATTTTCACCTTCAACTTTCACATGCAAGTGTATAATTAGGGCAACTTGTCTATAATAATCGGGCTCAATACGATATCTTATTATACCTGTCCCTATCGCTCAAATGAAGCGTTGGTGTAATAATCTTAGCTACCGGAAGCGATCGTCTTCTTTGAACGCCCATTTCATCATATGTCTCGAGTCAATAGTTCGACGATGCACCTCATAAGAATATACATAATGAGGTAGCGTCGGTCTTCACAATATTCTAGGTCACACCTGCCCTCGCCGCCCACGCGCCAAATGTCGCGTTCCTCGGGGTGTTCGCTATTAACGGGGAGAACCAGTTTTTTTTTTTTTTTTTAAATGCTAGTCAACCCTTTCTAGCACCTCCTTTATCTTTCGTTTTGATAATAATAAAAGGATAATTCCAAACCGGGCGTCTCGCGTATGGACAGCAGCTGCCCTGCGAGACTCCCCCGCGCTAACAGTTGAGTCGCTACTCCACGCGCTATTCAAAAACGGGGAATGCTCTTAGCGGTTAAAACCTTCGGTTTCCGAACAGAATTGTTCCATAATGTGAATACTCGTATAGAATGTGATTTTTCATGTACTTCGCATTAGCGTAAATTGCACTCGTTGAAACTCGTGCATTTTCTTTTTAAATATTTTTTATGAACACTCCATCGTCGAGAAATTACATAGATCCAACTACTCGAGCAACATTTTGTGTTTTCCTTATTTATTTTAATTGTCAGCCGACTAAATAATTTCGATTTTATTTCTCCGCTATAAAATAATTGGAAAATAACCGTCGTTCGGAAAGGACTCCGATAATTTTGTTAATTTCCTAACTGAAAGGGCCGAACGGTGATTTAATCGAGTTTTTACCACCTTGAAAGCTAACCGAATTGATTTTTCCACTCCTTGACTGAGATAGATGGACCGGCTTCTCACAATGTATCTTAACTGATAATCTTCGGCAGGAAATAAATCAAATCGGGCGGGCAAATTCGTTTTTAAGAGGGGCCAACGACGAAGGAGGGTGAGTTTTTGATTTAGAAAATGATGGAGACGTCTAGAGACCTTCCATCGACGTCGATCTCAATACAGACAATCCACACTCAGTTTTTCTGGTCGTGTGCGCCAGGGCAATTTTTGTTATTGCTAGGACGGCTAAAAAGAGAACAGTGGCGTGTCTCGTGATAAATGGGCCGTGGATGTATCACGAAAGCGGGCAACGGAACCGCCTGGGTTTTATAAGCTAAGGTAAAAACGTTCACATTTTCCTTTATTCGAAAGCGACAAAAAACGGGATACGATGTCGATAGGGAATAATCTACGATCTAACTATTTAAATGTGGAGCGTTTCTGTCTGGCAATTTCTCACACTGTCAGAGTATTTTCAGCGTTTAAACGATTGAGGAGCTTCAAAAATTAGCTGATTTCGTAATCAACTTAAGACCGAATTTCCCAGATCACTCAAGGGATAGTAACTGGTTTAATTTTGGAACTACCAATATTCATTTTCACCTTAGTCGTTCTATTCTTCGGCTCGAGTAGGCGTACTCATTTGGCGACTGTTCCTCCTCTGATTTCATACTATTACGTGTACTGCTTTCACCTATTCGGTCATCATGTATCTCATGTATTTATATCAACACTCAATTAATAAATCCTATGTACCTATATTAATACTCGAATCTCGGTCACTTTGATGAAGGAGCCCTTTGAGGACCTCGTTTCCAAAAGTTGCTGACGATCATTTACTTCAAAATTGATTTAACACCTTCTCGATGTTTTTGAGACCGAGTTGGTTACAGAAATCAATAAAATCGGAACTAAAAATAATAAATCTCATTGGATTGAAAGTATTAATGTTCGAGGTTGAAAATATTTATTTAGACTTGACTACAATATTATACCGCTCGATATCGTTTCCAGAGAATTCTTCAAATTTTACAATGAAAGATATTTTATGTAGCGCCATTTGAAAACAAGCTGCCTCAATTTATATTCCAAAACCAATTTAACATGTCGAACAACTTGAAATACAAAGCATCAATAGATTCGAGCAATTTTTACGCGATCTTAACGCCTCAATTTTCCGTTAATGTTTTCCGTTGACAAGCGGAAAAGGGTCGAAGTTCAATTTTTCTTCCGAAACGACCTCCCGCGCCGCGGCCGGTTCGTATTCAAATGAAACTGAAAAATTCAAATAGGTTCAGGTGCTGAGCCGCGGGGTCCGGTCGGACATCGTACATCACCAGCTATCGAGCGTAATGAACAAATAGGCGGTACAACATCTGCCGTGCATTGGTAGAAACAATGACTCGAAAGAAAGACTAGGTACCGGAAGATGTTAACTACGTTCGGCGGTTGGGTAAGCGTCAGAATTGAAAAAGCCGCCTCATTGTTCTGTCAGCGGCGAAACCTGATACGTATCAATCAAAACGAGTGAGGAAATGAATAAAAAAATCCGTAAATATTCGTCATTTGTTTTCATTCGAAATTTTCTCGCGTCAAATCTCACACGTCAATTCTCACTTCAACTCCCGATTCTCGCGACAAATGGTATTTCATGTACGAAACATTCCTCTTCAACCGCCTTTAATCTGGAAGAGTAATTATATTGAAGGGTAAATCGCTTGGTGTGTGGTGGGGGTGACCCATTTCACCAAGGATGGGGTTAGATGGGTTAATAGACTCTATACGAGTTATTTCTTGGCCCTTGGTATCGACCGCGACGAAAAATCCTCCTTTTACGGTCTTTTCATAACGTCGGTCGCCCTCGCTGTTTATTCCGCCATCTTTCCTTGTTTATTTCATTTTTCTTCGAATATCTACGTCAGCGATGGGAGAATAGTCGCTAATTAATGGTTTTTGACCTGAAATACCACGGTGTTCAAATGTGCCGTAAAAACGTGAATTTTCCAGTTGAAAAATATTGATTATATCATTTACTATTAACGAAGACCTGAGATATCTTCAACATCGTCGAAGGATGTAGTTACTGATCTTATTGACCACTTACCCTGACAATGCCCGAAGCGGCGAAAGCGCTCCGAGAACGCGAAGACTAAGAAATGGTAGGCTTCATTCAATCGGAAGCTGTGAAATATTAATGAGAGAGCCTCTAATTTCAACCTGAAAACTAATAATCCCAGTTATGCAGCAAGGCTATACGAGTGAATTTTTCGAAGCGTATTATAGAGGGGACTGTTTGAAGAATATTAAAACGAATATAGAAATTTTTTTTAGAGTCATATAATTGCTCGAGTAATATTTGCTTACGTATTCATTTTTCCAATAAAAACTGCAATAATTCGAGAACCGTTTGAAGTACCGATCCCGCTAAAGTCTCATTCAAATCAGCGTGAAAAACATTTCAATTTCAATACCGAAAATTTCCCATTGATCGGGTGTTGATGATCTTTCAATTTTTGGGCAAGTTCAAGGTCAAATTTGAGCATCCATCACCCTCTGCTACAACTAACTAGTAATTAGTTTCGCCAAGAGAATTTTTTTCTGCGGAAAAACATATTTTTATCTCGTGTATATTCACAGAGATGATTTTTTTCCTAGACTTAGATTATCTGATGCACGAAACTGACTTATGTGTTTTCGGGTCGAAACTCGATAGTCGATTTTATGAGAATGAGCGAAATTTTAATGGACAACTTCTATTGTAAATTGTTGGTAAAATCGATTCGTGAAGGGTTCCTTATATCTTGTGTAACATTTTTGATGGCAAAAAAGCGTTTGATGTCTCAATACGCCGCTGAACCACACCAAAAATATTTTTTCTTCAAGAAATCGCTCATTTTCCACATTTTCCCCGATTGAAATTTTCGGGAGCAGTTGAAAATTAATTTCCAAATTCATCCGACGCGATTGTCCATCAAAGCCGATGATCTGATTCCCATAACGTTTTCAAACCGACGGAAACTGCGACTACGTCACGATTCCGGACGGAAAATAACCGACGGGATCGCGTATCGGAGGGGAAACCTGAATGGCCGTTGATGTTGGTGTTCAAAAGAAGCGTTTTATTCAAATTTCGCCTCCACAATACTTTGACAGACTTGGACTTATCTCGAGGGGAAGTTACGAGGTCAGAGGCGGCGCGAACGGTGAAAAAATGAGCACCTAGTTGGGGAAGCTCATTTGAAGCGGATCGATTTTGGAAATCAAGATTTCAAAATCGCAGGGGCTTCCCGAACGGAAACGTCGGAAGGGTTTCGCGGATGAAATTGCTTTCCGAGGGAAAATCGAGTTGATCTTTCATACGTACATTTTTCCTCAAATGCGCCCGCTCGATTGTTCCCAATTCTATATGTTCTTTTTTTTAGTCCGTTCGACTGTAGCTCGGATCGCGGGGGGATATAAATTGTGTAGTTGCTACGTGCACGTTTTATTGTTTTCTCCAGAGGACAATACCAGAGGATTCAGTGTAGTGTAGTCCTATTGAATGTTTCTTTTGTCATTTCGATTCGAATGCCTTGTACAATGTAGAAAAAATGCACACAACGCCTTGCGTATTGAAATTGAGAGGGAAAAATGCTGAAAAACCGCATCCGCTCGTGAAGCTGTCACAACACGTTCCAAAAGGGGTTCGCTTTAGAAAAAATCCAATACCAGGGAGGAGAAATTCTATAAGAGTGATAGTATTGTGGCGACTTCACTACAGTGGACGAGCAGCTGGTTGCTCTAGTTACCAAGTCTTAGTTACCTTACTTCAAAACCTTTTCTTGACTACCCTTTTTCCTTATTCAATGTTCCGTCTTGTTCCTTCTCTTATACAAAAGATTACATCCACTTATCAACTGAGTATTTTCTTCTACCGAATGAGCACCCAAATTGGTGACCCCGACGTGATACACCTACCTCCTAACATGTATTGACAGGTACACTCGATGGATAGAAGCTTTCCCCATGATCGATCAGTCAGCAGCCACAGTATCTCAGACATTTTTCGATGGTTGGATAGCTCGATTTGGATCTCCTGTATGCCTGGTTACCGACCAGGGTCGAAATTTTGAATCCTTGTTATTCAAACAAGTCACTCAGGCCCTCGGCGTCGACCTGCGACACACAACAGCGTACCATCCTCAAGCCAATGGTCTGATTGAGAGGCAGCATCGCACCCTCAAAGCAGCCCTGATGTGTCGCATAAACACTCGCACAGAAAAATGGTCTGCCGAACTGTCAGCGGTACTCTTGGGACTGCGATGTACGTTCAAGGAAGACATCAAAGCTACTGCAGCCAACATGGTTTACGGTACTAACCTTCGACTACCGGGGGAATACTTTGATCGCCCCACCTTAGATGCTGCGCCCACCCATGAGTACGTTGAAAGGCTCAAGAACATATTTTCACACTTGCGCCCAACTAACACTGCCTGGCACGGAGACATCAAGCCGTTCAGACACCCCCAGCTTGATAAATGCTCACATGTTTTTGTGCGTATGGATGGCGTCAAAACCAGTCTCCAGCGCCCTTACACCGGTCCCTACAGAGTTACCACCAAGTCACCGAAAAACTTCAAAATCATAATTGGTGAGCGCGAAGTTACCATTTCTCGGGACAGGTTGAAACCCGCATTCAACGCTGAAGACCCTGAACTGCCATCCACTACTCCAGCTTCATCGTCGCAGGATTCAAATCCACCTCCTACGCCCGATTGCTCGGCACACTCAGGAACTGTCACCAGAAGTGGACGACGCGTCCGTCTTCGAGTACCCTTCCAACACTCTTCTTCGTAGGGGGGAGTGATGTGGCGACTTCACTACAGTGGACGAGCAGCTGGTTGCTCTAGTTACCAAGTCTTAGTTACCTTACTTCAAAACCTTTTCTTGACTACCCTTTTTCCTTATTCAATGTTCCGTCTTGTTCCTTCTCTTATACAAAAGATTACATCCACTTATCAACTGAGTATTTTCTTCTACCGAATGAGCACCCAAAGTATCTAGAAAAAAAAAGAAAAAAAAAGGCCTAGGGTTGGTTTGATAAAAGGGGTGGGGCCTGGTGAAAAAAAATCCCACCCCTATTGGCTCGGATGGAAAAAAGTGGAGGGGCGATGATCCGAAGGGTGGGACTCGGCTGGTTTTTTCTCTCATACCCAGGTCACACCCTCCGGCCGTCGACCGCCCTGTAGTTTTTTTCCTCGCACAATTCTCGCCCGCTTTCACGCCTTTTCTAACCCACTGCGCATCCGTAGGGTCGGTTTTTTTCCTTGACCCACCCACTTTTCCTCGGTTTTGACCGCAAAATGGCGATTTTTTCGCCTTTCAACGCCGATTTTACGCTCGGACGTGCGAAACTTGGGGAGCTTGACGTGCGACCGATGGCCAGCGCTTGACATTTGACGACAAATAGCTAATCAACACTCCCCGAACAGAAAAGGGAACATGATAGTTTTCAGTTCCATGTTTACGTTGTAAATAGATGTTATAGGTAGTAGTAATAGTCAAATTTGAAACATTTTTGAAAACATTGCACAGTACTTAGAAATATTTCATGAACAAGTGTTCGTTTGAATGTCTATGGTTAAAAAATGACAAATGCCTTTATACCTCGGTGAAAAAAACCTATGAGATTCAATGTAACTTATACGCTTCTCAATATAATGAAATTATTTGCGCGTGTTTTATATTTTAGTTTTTTCAGCCCGAAAAATATAATTTATTTCGACGCTTGAGGTCTTGAAATGTTATTTAGGGCAACATGACGCCTGCGATGATCTCTTATTTTTATCGTTAGCGCAACACATCGTACTTCCGATTCCACTATTCCGTGCATTTTGTGGCCACCTGACGACAAATTTGCTAGATTAGCCGTTGATGAAAAAGTGATGAATAAACGCCTTCCATTATGGTCAGCGATGTCTCATGAAGTAAACAAAATACTCAAATATTGAGTTCATGACGCTCCTTATTTTATCTTTCTTGCCTTGACTTTCTTTTCTTCTCTATATAATATATATTTTTTTTCTTTTTGTCTCTTATCTCTCATCTTATACCATCCTAACTAGTATTGTATTGTCTTACCTATTATTTTCTTGAGTAAATCTAGACGATCTTATCTTTTGGCGGTATGTTAACTAATCTAGAAGGCAGTTGTGAATGCTTAATCATTATAACAAACCTATCCACTCTTGCAATTCCAGTCTATTCGCAACTGGAGGTCGCCAGCGTTTCTTAGTAAACATCTTATTCATTAGCGGTGTCTGGGTATTATCCGATTTCATCCTAGTTTTTCAAAGCAATCTAGAGCTAATAAACTAGTGGTTTTGGGTGGTACGAGGACGAGAGCCAAAGTTTCTGTTGAGCCAAGATTTGTGCGTAGAGACCACACTACTTCCATGTCAACGGGCACATGACAGTCTTCAAGCTAAATAAAGACGTTCCGAGTGACGGGAAAGATAAATTGCAAAGACGAGACCTTCTCTATTGCAAAAGCTTAACAGAAAAGGCGCTTGCGTTAATAATTAAATGTATATACCTAGGTCTCGGATCGATCAGTGGATTTATCAATTCAAGGTCGTCGATCAATATTCGATCACCTTCGACGCAGTGTATGAGAAGGCGATGAAACTATGCGAATGCGGAGAAATGCCGAGTGGAGTCTTTCGTTGCGAGGCGAAGAATGGAGTCGTTTTATAAAAAGTTCCCCGTGGGGTCGTCGCTTAAAGAAACGGGGGAATGACCCTTCTCCGTCCCCCTCCTCCTCGTCCCTCGGGTGCCCTCGACGTCTGAACTTCTTTCTTGCCTTTTTGTCGGGTGCGCAAAAAACGAGGAACAAGACTGAGGAATCCGGTCGGGCTGCGGGGCTGCGTCTGTACTTGTAGACCTACCCCAAGTTGAACGATGTTGAGACTCCGAGGCAGTCAGTCCAGGTGGGAAAATGGAAAAATCCCCGTGAAACAGGTAATTCGGTGAAAAATTGACGCGAAAAATAAAAAATTCGTCAATTGTTTAAAGTTAGGCTGGTTGAGTGGTATAGCATATAATATAAAAGACTACGAATTATCTCTGCTAACGCAAAGGAACGAACACGACTCTCTACATCGATTCCTGATGAATTTTCGTCGTCGATGGTTTTTAGATAATTTCTTAACTCTTCTGTATTTCTCTCATTTCTTAACCGTATCTTGAAAAATAAAAACGACGTATCTACTATTTCAATCGATGTAAATACTCCTGTATCCTTTGACAACTCAATTTTCCACCTACGGTTTTCTCTCCTAGCTCGTCAGCTTAGGCCGTAAAAAATCAATCTACCGCTGGAGTGGAATTGAAATTTCCCACATGCGGGAAAATATCCCCGCGTGTTGCCCAGAATTTTCCTAGCGAGCACAGCTGCTGTAAAGAGCGTAAGCGGCCGTTTTTACGATATGGCTATCATATTACACGGAGACACCGACCTGGCTCTTAAATCCTTTAAGGTCTTCGCGCGTTTGTTGCGTTTTTATGGAACGGCCGATCCCGAGGATAAAATCGCGATGGGATCCTAAGCCTCGGCTGCGAAGAATTTAATGCATCGTCCGTTAACTTGACTTTCCCAGGAAAAAAATTATCGCCGCGGGAAATAAGGAAATTAAAATGATAATTTATCATTAAAAATTTCCAATTGTCGGAGGAAATAATGGAACAAGTAACTGCCAGCTAGGGGAGTAAATCAATTAAATGAGCGCCTTTCAATGGAAACTTGGTTATTGGATGCTTTATAGGGTATAGACAAATTACACCAAACCGGTAGTTGGACCGAAGTTATGCCTATCCGTTCCTTTCATTCAATCCATTCCATTGTTATGATTTAAATATTGGTCGGTTTGTCCTAAATACTTTACTACCTACTCTTTTTTTGTCAGACGCGTTTTTTTATTTTGTGAAAAATCCCCGACGGATTTGACAGCCAAAAAGTATAATTTCAGTGCTCTTTGTTGTTACAGGAAGCTGAGCTACGCGTCGACGTACTGCAGCAACATGTAGCCCTCATCGGCGGTCCTAATACAACCTCGTGTCCGGTCTGCCATAAGATTTTCCTAGGAACGGAAGCTCTCATGGACCACATGAAGCACTCGCACAAAGATCCCAACAATCCCGCCAGCCAAGTGACCGGTAAGTTCTAATATTATAACCGTAAAATTCAATTACCCAATTCGGCCGAAAAATTGTAGTATTATTCTGTTCTTTCCTGAGAGTAATATATCATTCGTCCACACTGCATTATTCTATTTGCAATTGCGTAAAATTGGAATAAGCATTGCAACGATATAGCGAAACTCGATGCACCGCTGTTCTTTGATAACAACCTGCTACCTTTGATTGGCTCATGACTTCAAGTCGCCATCTGTTTGGCCTATGAGATGGAAACGGAGCAGTTGGCTTGCATAGGATGCACCTCTCGAATCAATGGACAGATGGTGTATTTTCGACGAGCGAAATTTATCGACTGTGAAAATTACTGTGGATATTGTTAATTCGAATCGATATAATATCAGTTATCAGAATTGGAAAATATATTATTTACAAATTGGCGGATAGAGGAAAGGAAATTATCAGTTCTATTTGAATTTGACCTGGGAGAAGAAATGGTGACAAATTCAATGAAAAATGCCTGTCAAAAATTACTTTAGCAGCTGATTCTGCAATCAAACAGGCCTGGTCAGAGCTGGTTTTGTCCCCTTGAAAATGAATACGAGAAAATGTTGATGGGAGGCAAAAAGCCACATATCAAACTCTCCATTGCTTAATAATTAGTTTCACGTTTCTTGCTTGCCATTAACAATGCTCTATAAGGCTTGTTATCTAAATGTATTCAATTTAGTTTTCCTCACTTTTGAGACTATCTCTGGTCTTCGAATAAATTTCCAAATCCAATCATTATGAATAATTTCCATTTTGCAGCGGCAACCGTGGGTTACCAGGACGTGACCGCTGTAAGTCCGTACATAGCAAAACGGCGGACGGCCAACCATCCTTGTCCTGTCTGCGGAAAACACTACGTCAACGAAGGATCCCTCAGAAAGCATTTGGCTTGCCATCCCGAGACGGCGCAATTCGCCACATCGCTACGGATGTGGCCATGTTCCGTTTGTCAGGCCGTCTTCACCCATGAATCAGGTAAAAAACGATCTCACGAAGGTTCATGAAGTTAGAATCGGAGCGGGCAGGTAAATAGCCCAGCTGCTGAACATCTCTTATACCAATGCTGAAATACCCATACACAAAACTGCAGTGGAAGACCTTCGATGCCTTCAGGGTATTGACTGTCGTTGTGCAGTCGCAACGCAATGAAGCGATATCAATTGAAGCCTTCCATCAGCATTTGCAAGATCTCCTTCAGTCTCAGAAACTGACTTTAGGGTGACTTTGGAGCTTTTTTGCGCCTTTCAAATAACCTCAAGTATCAAGCCAATGAAAAGCCTTGCAAAAGCAGCTTGCTGTGTTTAAAGTGGGTAGTAGTCGGCATTGTTTTGGGCAGGAGTGGCTTCCCAAATTTCTGAATCCCCTTCGCCTACTATTGTATATGGGAGACTTTACCTGCCCTGATCAACTTATAGTTTCAAGCAATGGTCCAAATTTCGAACCTGCAGATATAGTTAGCTCGTGAAACCTGCTAATCTTCTCATTCTCTGCAAAGCTTATACTGGCAATTTATGCTGTTGATAATTCCTTCAGCTTGATAATTGTCTCATACATTTTCTTCGCCCTTATTTTCAGGTCTTCTGACCCACATGGAGCATATGAGGATGGATCCGAAGCATCAGTTTGCAGCTCAATACGTCCTATCCCGAGCGGCGGCTGAGCGTCGAGAGCGGGAAAGCCTTATTGCAGCAGCGGCCGCTGGCGGTCTCAACCTCGCTTCCCTTACCGGCGGCGGTGGCGGAGGAGCCGTCAACAGCGGCGGCGTCAACGTCAACAGCGGCGGTGGCGTCAACAGCGGCATCAACAGTGTGATCAACAGCGGACAGCCCGGATCGCCATCGGCTGCTTCCGACTCGTCGAGTCAGGGTGGCGAAGGTCGGCTTTCGTCAGCGGGATCGGACACGGCGCCCAATTCGGCGGCGCTCCTTCTCCATAATAACAACAACAATAACAATACAGCCACTGCCAAACTCGCAGAGCTCATGGCTGCAAGATCCGGTAATTATAGTTCCGCTGCCCAGATAATTATAAATTTTGTGACGTTTTTCTGTTTGTACGATGAATTTTACTAGCCAATTTGACGATTTCCATGTTTTTGTTTATCGTAGGCCCTTTTACAGGGCTGGTGGACGCGAGCGGAAGCAACGGTCATCCGTTTCTGAACCAGGCGGCAGCTGCGGCGGCCGCAGCCGGCCAGTACAACACGGACGACCTGCAACGAGCGGCCAGCGCGCTGATCGCCGTCGGCCAGCAACAGGCGGCGGCAGCTGCAGCGGCCGCAATGGGTTCCGCTGACTCCAACAGTCCAGCTGCTTCTGTCGTCCAAGTGGCCGCCGCTAATTTCGCTGCTGCGGCGATGCGAATGTCCTCAGCCACGTCGCTGCAGTCTAATCAGCAAGTCCACACGTGAGTTAGATTTTAGCTTGTGTATGCTACTTTTCATCAGTGGCGTCGAGATTTTTTTGAGGTAGGTGGATCAAGGGAGTAATTGATTCATTGTTAAAGCACCAAATGTCAGCTTGATGTATTGGTATGTATTGGATGTATTGGCTCGATCGATGATGAGAAGCTTTAATCGGTCATGAACGCTGTAAAATTGAAAACCGTAGGTGATTGTGAAATTGACACTAAGACCTGATACTGGTACAAGTGCAGTGCAATTAGTCATACTGCAAGAATAGAACTTCGAAAACAAAATTTGATTGTACTCTGGGCTGTACGTCATTTGGCGCCCACCAAATGCCTTCATTGTTCTCCAGCTCATTAGCTCTTTACAAGAATTATCCCATGAAAAAATTCGAATCCAAAAAAATAAAGTAGACTTTTATCTTTGCAGAAACGGGCAGGTTGGTGGCAACGCTGATAGCATGTCGTCGGCGATGCAGCTGATGAATGCGGCCGTCAGGGCGTCGATGACGTCGATGGTCATGGACAACAATCACCAAATGCAGTCTGCGCCGGATAATCCGGCCGCTCTCCGCATGCAAGAGGCGATCCTCCGGTCGCAAGCCGAAGCGGCAATCCGGTTAGCTGTGACGCAGGCGGTCGTCGCGTCGACGTCGTCCCAACAGCAACAGCAAGCTCAGCAGCAGACGCAGCAGGATAACGGAATGCGAGGCACCAACGGTGGCACGCCGACCGGAACGCCGACGGGACAGACGCCAGGTCCTCCTTCGGGACCTAACTCGACTCCGACTGGTTACCACCACGCGGCAGGCCAAGTGTCGCCCGACCTGACGGAAGCGTTACGCCTGCAGGAACAGCGGCTGGAACAAGCGTTGCGCCTGCACGGAGGCGATCCGCGCGCCCTCGGCTTTTCTCTGTCGAACACTCCCCAACACCACATCAATCCATGAGGGTTCTCGTATTTTTGAACTACTTGAACCTAAAAAAGAAATCCTCATTCAATTCTGTACAGTTTACTACGATATGAATAATAATATAATTTTAGCCAATATGTACAAAAAAAATAATAATGTTAATCGTTGTAAATAACAGTAACGTATTTAAATAGTACACGTGCATAATTATGTAAATGTATCGGCATGGGCTCCCAACGTTCCTGCTGAGAGGCGATGTTAAATTCAAATCCTTCACAATTTGGGCATTATTAATCTTAAGATTCGGGGGGAAACGCAATTTTCTAAATATTTCCGGCGGGGAAACTAGTTAAGGAATTTTTGGCTAGTCGGATGACCGTTGGATTCTTCATTTTCACAGGAAAAAAAATTTAAAAAAAAGAAAAATGGTTGAAAATGTTTAGCGAAGATTTCCGGCTAGCTCTCCCTTTCAGCAGGAAAGTTCATGTTAATCCCTTGCCCTTCCTCTCCGCGTGATAAGAACGAAATAGGCTCCATTTATGTTAAATGGCATGACTGCGTCATTAAAACACATCTCGAGAAACAAACCTGACGAAAAACAAATTTCGGATACTGCACTAAAGAAATTTTCTTTTTGGCAATCAATTTTCGGCTAATATTCTATCTATGAACTGTATCTATCAGTGTGCAGTCAAACGTAGCGCGAGCAAGATAGTATTCAGCTAGATAGCGCACATCATGTGTCTAATAATCCAACTCGTATAGGAAGAAAGCTGGCCTTCATGCTGAGGTACCAAGAAGTCGCCAACGCTGTATATACCAAACCGTGGCGCTAGCGCCATTTGCGTTAAGAGAACAATGTTGAATGAGAAAGTTCACAATAAGTTAAATTCCGCCTTGGCGAATTTTCGGTTCACATACCTTCTTGCGCGATTAAAACAAAGCGAGAACCGCCTTGGGAGGCGCCACGATCAGCAAGAAGTTGGCAAGGAGGTTGCATTAATTTGCAGTCACCGTTACCGTGCTCTAGCGACTTCTTGGTTCGCAGGGTGCCTATGCAACTCATCAACGAAAATTGCCATCGTCGCTATAGCGCAAGCGTCATTTTCAAGCATTAATACTTCTTGATCACCACTTAGTAATGATAAAAGCGTCGTCCAACCGTCTAGCGTTATATAAGAGTTGCGCCGTAACCCTGGCAACCGAGAAGTCGCTAGCGTTTCCCTTCCAATTGACTGTGGCGCCAGCGATATTTTCGTATACTGTAACCATGCGCCGACACCTAGAGCTACGTTTGGCTAATAAATTCCGTTATCTCCTTGTTTCGCTTTTATTCGTATACGTTAATGTTAAACGAAGAGGATGACCGTTATTATTTATTCTTCAAACGCACGACCGTATTTTCCGTTTTGTAATTATTATTATTATTATTGTATAATTTTTAACTTTTAAGCGGAAATTGACTGATTATTGAAAAAGTTATTTTTATCGTACGACCTTTGCGTTATTTTTTGTTAATCATCGGGGTGATTTGCAATTTGTTTTTACTTTACCCAATCGTAAGACTCACTTGTGAAATCTAGTTTAATGTTGAAACATTATATTTGTTTATATTGTTTTTGATTTTTGTCAAAATACGTTAATTAGGTAAACATTGTTCACCCGTTATCGGAGTAAACGCAATTTAGTTCCGGAAAAGGGCGTGGAAGTTTATCGAATAATTAAATCGCGAAGAATTCGCCGAAATCACGCGGACGACTAGAAAAATATCGGACAAAAGTAATTTTTTTTCTCTTTTCGGAATGGTATAATTTTTTCCGCGTTGACCATTGAGTTTTTTGTTATGATTTCGAGATTTTTATTTTTTAAATTTTTTACATGGGTAGATTTAAATCGAAAGGTTTTTACGCTCGGGGTCGACCTTAGCGCGCGAGTGGAGCCAAAGAGTGACGTAAAAATGATCGCGTTTTCCCTCCCCTTGTTGACAATACTTGTTTAGGAATATTCTCCGTTTTGTGCGATTTCTTCGTTGAATAGTTTCCCTTTTTTTCTATTGTGAAACTGCTTTTAGCCTCATACTTGAATAATAGTGAAGAATTTCAACGTTACAAGCCCATTATCCCGCAGCCCCCGAATGAATAGTGAAATAGTGTTTACCGATTGCCATACAGAATGCCCATCCGTTTGTACATACAGAAATAGGAGTTTTTTGAAAATAATTTCCGTTCATATTAGCGTAATGTTTTGGTTTTTTTTCCAGTAATTCCGTAATTCGTTTTAAATAGCCTCACACTATAAAGAACTAATTCGGACGAACTCGCTAACCGGCGAGTTAACAGTTTCTTTTTTTTTTTACTTGGCTGTACATAAAGAAATATTACATTGTATAAAAATAATGCACCACCGACTACGACACATACGGCTGATAATTTATCGCCGCGGAAACTTTTAGGGAATCAGAACAGAGAAAAAAAAAATAAAAATAAAACACTGGTGATTTTCTAAAAGAAATCCTCACCGATCGCGACACTCAAAGGCTTTCAAGCCCTCTTCGTATTTACAAATGCAATATTTAAAAAAGGAAGAAAAAATTTAACGAAAATAAAAAACATCCTAGCCTTTTCTCCATCAAATATACTTGAAATGAGAACAAAATCTTACGACCATTTTGCTTGCTTCATATGTTATTTCGTTTTTATAATACACATTTAATGAAGAAAACTTCGAGATTACAAATTATCGAGAACTTATTGAAATTTGAAAAAAATAATCCACCTTTACAATTCACCTATGCCCTCTCCGCTCACCAAGTCCTACACTCATTTCACTTCCCTTATCCTTCGCCACTTTTTGCCTACAAATCTTTTAATCGATACGCCTTCACAAAAAAATATTACAACTACAACAACTGCAAAAATTTCTTATTCTCCGACACGTAAAAAAAATTAATTAAATGAATTTTTTTTGTTTTGACAAATCAACGCAAAAAAATAACTGCAGCTCTTTCTCCGTTAAAAAATCCAAATTTTTCAACTACCGGTTACAAAATCGCCAATTCAGATCGAAATTCTCCACAATACACAAAACCGCAATAATAAAATAATTTGAAAAAAAAAACATAATAAATGAACAAAAATACAGATAGAAAAAAAAAATACAGGAAAATTCTCGTACCATATCAGTACAGAATAGTCAACTCAAACTATTGTGTACACTACAGTAAACAGGTTTCTCACACATGCTCTCGCAATTACGAGGGTATGCCAAATTTTCCACATATACGCCAATAGTACCAATGCACGGTCTCGACGGCCGTGTACCATACGCAAACACTTCACGGATTGCAATAGCCCAAAGCGACCCAGTCGGACGCTGGAATCGCTCCATAACTCTCACCTATTTTCCCAATGACGCAATAGTATTCAGAAATACGCAATCGATTGACAAATGAAAATTGCGTATTGCCCATAAACCGGATGAGTGAAATTCAATTGAAAACGGTGTTCATTACATAATAGTCTGACACTATTGTGTACCGATGTTGTATATAAGAAATAAGGAAAATTACATAAATAGTATGGCACTATTATGTACAAATAGACCGCAATAGACCGTTTTTCTCTGTAATATATTTACAAATATATATACGACGCACGCTATCGCGCGTCTGTATATATATATCGATTATTTATTTCAATTCGATTGGTCTATTCGAGTCATTTATTTTGAACGCTGCAATAGCCCATTGCGCAGAACCTACTGCGCACCACTACTCAACTCAAATTGTCGTTACAATAGCCCAAATGCGCGGCCGCCGGCTGCGCATACCGGAAGAGCGGGTCGACAGATGCGCGGCTTCAACGGATCGCGACTCGACATCGGATCGAAAGGCAGCGATTCTCCGCACCGAAGGGCAGCATTGATTCGGTTGCGTAAATTTGAGAAAAACCCGCGGCCGGGGAGAAACGTTCCGAGCGTGCGGAACCCCCCCCCCCCCAGATGTCCGTCCGCCGCCGTTTTTTGACCCGCTCAAACAGCCAAACCTAGTTTGTTGAAAAGTTATAAAAATCTACAAGTTGCCACACAAGACGCGCGGACCGTGTCACTTGTCGCCGCAACGTGTTGTCACAACTTGTTGCCACTGTTCGCGCTACAATAGCCACAAGGGAGTCCTGACCACTGTCGGGAAGTCACCCTCCACACGTACAAGTGTCTATACATAATGTCAAATACTATTATGTAATCGATATAACAGTATTTGCAACAAGAAAAAAAAAAATTTGTTTTACTGCAACCGCACACAAAACCATTTTTTTAGTCGCTTTTTTTCGAAAGGAAAAATAAAACCAAACCGTACAGAAAACAAAATAATGTAACCGAGAGAAAAAAGCGTACTGTCCCGTATTTTATGCGTCCAAGGGCGTCCAAAGGTCACCCTTAAATTGCGACGCTGATTTTTTTTATCCGATAATTATTATTAAAAAACAAATAATCTCATTTTTTCTTTTTTGACATTGAATAACCGCATAAATCTGTTCAAATGCAATTTACATGTTAAGTTACAGATATTGATAATGTTAAGCTATTAACTACTCTGCATTCATAGTTAACTCTGGTTTCCGTTTGCTGTGGTTTTTTCCTCATTCATTTTCAACGCCTCCCTGAAGTGAATTTACTTCGATCGCAACCCCCCTCCCCCCAATACTTCCCCCCAACCGAACCCCCGCACTTGTATACGACCCTCCCCAACCGAACTCGCTCCGAATGAGTCACGTTTTGTCCAGTTTTTGTTGTAATAGGACACAAGTTATTATTTACGCTCGCCATAAGCTCATAAGGGTGGGATTATCCGGTGCATCGAATAGGTAAATACGAAAAAAATAATTCTCGACGTAAGAAAATGAAAAAAGGATAAAAAATTCGTGAAATAAAGATGAAAAAAAAATTTTCGAAAAAAATGAGAGAGAAATATTTTGGAAAGCAATTTTTCCGAATCGGCTAAATTCAGAAATTAATTTTTAAAAAATGTCTCTCGAACCGTCTAAATTCTCTTGATTTTGCCCCCTCGGAATAACTGAAACAAAATCGATTGAGAAGATGAGATCCAAATAAATTGTGGAAATTGCAATTTTTCGCGCGTTCAAAATTCTCACCATCGGTGTAGTTCCATTCTTTGCCCGATTATAACACAATTTAGTACCATAGTTTTTACTTCTACATGATTATCCGTTAAGTAAGCAGACAATGTTATAATTTAAAGGGAAAAAATAATAAAAATGAAAGCGAACGCGCATTACAGCGCGCTCGCCGAATTTTTCCACACCGTTTCTGTTCATATTTGATTGGCGAACGTTATGTTTGAATAGGACCCTTGTTAACGTCGCCTGTTGATTTCGATTTTAGCCAATAGTTATTGCGTTGCAAGTGAACCCTCCCGCCTACCTCTTTCCAAGCTACCTGATTCTAGAATGTTTTTTAGCTTTGTTGTATTTTACCTAGTGAAATCATTTCCCGCCGCTTAGGACAATTCCGTTTAACCAGTTTAACGCCAGACAAATGTGAACATTTACGGTGCACCAATTATATGGTAAAGGTGACTTCCACCGAAGTACCTACATTGTGGAATAGTAACCTGATAGAAAGAAAAGAAAAAAAACAATAACTCGACTTCGGCAAAAAAAAATATAAAAAAATGAAAAAAAAAAAATATAGGAGAAATTTTTGTAAAAACGAAGAACGTTTGGATGAAAAACATTTCAACTATCCAACAATAGAAAAAGAGGAGGGGAAAAAATAAGGAAAATGCGAAACCCTCAGCCGAAAAAAATATTTCAGGTTACTATTTTATTTTGCCGCTATATAAATCCACATAAATTGTAATTGAATATGACAGTAATAATATTAGTAATAACGAAGAATTTTTTGATTTTACGTAACAGTATGAAACTAGTTTACAGGATGTTTAGTAGTCTCAATATTTACTAGATTACACATATTGATAAAATAATATTCAACCGTATTGAAGTTATTCATAAGTATTTAAACTATCTCTCTCTCACTCACTCTATTTCTATTTCTCTTCATAGGTGTATCATTGAGAAAAACAAAACAAACAACAACAAAAAAAAAATATAACAAAAAAATAACAGCAAGATGTTCATTGTTTGTTTGTTGGTTTGCCATGTATGTTTTACACACACACTCACACGCGCGTAAAATGTTTTTTGGGTCTCCGATTCGCGTCGGAAAAACGATGGAAAAAAATCGAATTTTTTCACCGCTCAAATTCTCAGCTCCAAGGTGGTCGTTGAAAAAACAAAAAAAAAAAAAACAAATATAATTATGAAATAGATGAAAAACAAATGAGAAAATGACTTACGGTTTTTTTCGCATTCAAAGTTTTGCACTTTACATTGCAAACGTTCGCGGACTTTATGGTTTAATGTTCCAAAAAAAAGAATCATACTCTAAAAAAACCACAAAAACGCAACAAAAAAAAAATGAAAGGAGAGACACAAAGTATATTGTATAAAAAAATATATATTGTAAAAAATAATTTGAATAGAAATGTGTACAAATCAAAAAAACGTCCAAAAATCGATTGCGGCGTTACTTTCATTTCCAATCTGAAAATAGGTTTATTAGAACCAATCCAACGGTTATTATAATGCTTTTGCTATGGATATAAATACCTATGTATATGATAATGTTTAAGTTCCTACAGTTTTTGCGATGCTATAAACAATCAAGCTCTGTAACTTTAGAAGGGGAAAACACATTTCCGAAAAAAAAACCTACTAAGTACTACCTAAAAAAAAAAATGAAAAGTGTGTATGTAAACCCGTATGAGTGTGAACTTCCATATAAACAAAGTTGGTAGGCCTACATGTCTAGCTGCATTAATCCATCTACATCATGTATTCTCCATTGATTTCCATCGTTCAAAATTCGCCAACACGTTGACAACGGAAACGAAATACCAATGAGACGTACAATGTTTTTTCTACAGTCGAAATTCGGAACTCGAAAAGATTTTTCCAAATAAACAAAAAAAAAGTTCTGCAAGTGAATTTTCCAAGGGAACTTCAAGGGGCAAAAAGGCAAAGAAACGCAGATCTCCAAAAACAATGTCTAATACGTTATTTATACGGTTGGAAAAATTGAAAAAAATACTCTTACGGAAAAGAAAAATGTGAAATAAAAAATTAGCAAAAGGCATTATGATAAAAGTTCGTTTCTCCAATGAATATGTTAACATTTGGATGTTCAAAACTCTATTTTGTAGAAATATGTATTTTGGCATAAGTTGATTGTTTATTGAAACATTATTATGTCTTATGATTGATACCTTAAAATTATAATGAATATATTTAAAGAAAAAACATAAACAAGGACAGATCCTAATAAATATGTTGTGTAGTCTATTGATGTATTGGAGAATAAAAATTTATTAAAGAAACATATTTCGATTTGATTTATTGCCTCGGCACCTGGCGAATTTCGGAAATATTGTAACAACTTCGTTGAGAAAAAAAAGAGAACGACCGATAATATGCGCTTGTTTAGGAGAAATAAAATTATTAAAATAAATTATATGACGATATTTTCGCTCTCGGGGTCAAAATACTAAGAAATAGATAGAAGCGTTCACACAGAGGGCGATCGGAGTCCGAGCGCGCACTTTCCTGGCACGAGAGCTTTACTTTTTCTGGAGCTATAATTGGTGAACGAGAGCTTACGAAGGTCCTTGCCCATGACGATAAGCTTACGGGGCAGTAATTTTGTATGGGCTCAGCTTAGTCTAATGAAGAGCGGGAGCTTTAGCGGAGATGCTCTATAGCTTGAACAAGGTCCAGTAGAAAGGAGAGCTTAAAAGCTTCCGGTTCACCTTCACATTGGAGCCGCATATTTCACGACCTGAAGTATCAGGACGTCTCTCAAAGAAATAGAGTGGAACTTTCATACAGAATTAGCGTTCTCGGCTAGGAAGCGAGAGCTTTGAAGCTAAATAACGAATAGGAGCAAGAGCTCTAGAATGGGTGCTTTTAAAACCCCTATCCTAGGGTTAAAGAGTATCAAGCCGAAATTCAAAGAAACTCGTAGTATATTTCACACCGAGAGAACGGAGGCGAGCCATATGAAGAGAAGCTCTTGAAAACCGAACCTTGAACAAGAGCTTTTGGACTTGTACGAAAAGTCGAGCAAAGACGCAAGGGAATAAAATGGAGCGTTCGCACTAAGAGCATTTTTGGCTGGGATGCGACGGCTCCACAGATGAGCTTCAATCCATTATTGAAGCGAAGGAACAATAAACCACTGTACAATAATTTGCAGCGTTTTGGTCTATAGATTTTTAGACGCTGAATCGAATCATCGCGGGCTCGAGAGCTTTATTGGTTCTCGAGTCATCGCAGCTTTTGTGTTGAATTTGGGAGCTTTTCAGAAATTTGGCACGAGGGCATAACTCGAGAGTTCTTGGAGCTTTAAAAATCGTTCCATATTCGTTGGAGTGCTTCGAACACTTCAACTGTACCGTTATGCAAAAAATCGACCTTTTTGTTTGAAAAATAAAAACAATTAAAATAACAATAGTTGCTACGGAGCTTTCCCACCGGTTTTTGGTAGGAACGTTCACAAATGTTCGGATTAATTACTATCACAAACTCCTTAAACAATTATTGAAGCGAAGCAATAATAAAATACTGTACAATTATTTGCAGCGTTTTTTAGTAAGGAGCGAGGGCTGAGAATGATCACAAAGAGGAACTAGGGCTCTTGAATGGGAGCCAAAAAATCCCTACGAGGAGCAGTAACAGGGCTTTTGAGGGCTATCAAATCGAAACACGAAGAACTAAAACGGAGCGTTCACACGGATAGTGCCGTGGCTCTCACCGCCTTTCGGGACCGGTATCGGATCGAAATACTATGAATCAGATTGCATGCTTCACACGAGGAGTGAAAAAAGGGCCCAAAGTGATGGTTTTTTTTTCGACAAAGCGTATTCTATGATGAGATCGCTTAAATTGGAAATCCGGTTTTTTATGACAGCTGTATTTTACTACTATTTACAAAAGTAAAGAGTATATTTATTCACAGCTTGATTCAGATCCAAAATGGTAGCTTGACTGTATCCGCTGCCGCGTCAACGGTGTTCTATAATAACTAGCGATAAGGAGAGTGATAAGTAATCAGACGATAACATGGTTTGTGTTTCCCTTATCATTCTCCTATAGCCAGTAAGTTTCGCGAAAAAAATTAAACAGTCCAATATTTTTATGAAGACCTGTACCATGTTTGATTATTGTAGAAATCGTATTGTCAGCATCTGACGGATGTTCGATTAAATTCAGTTCAATTTATTTAATTGGCGAGTGAGCTGTTTTATTCAATTTCAACGTCGCCCCGTTGCTTCTTCTTCAAATCGATTATACATCCGCAGCCGAATACGAAATGGGGAGGATGATAAATTACCTCAAAACTATTAGAAATAATTGGAAGAAATCGCTATTCGGAACTGGCCTGTTGGCGTACGGAATTGACTACGCTCACGACAGCTACCGGTAAGTTTACTTATTTCCAATAAAAATGATTGTACAGTGGTTTATTATTCCTTCGCTTCAATAATCATTTAAGAAGACTATCCATTTGTGATAATAATTATTTAGAACATTTGTGAACGTTCCATCGAATAAACAGATTGGGAAAACTCCGTAGCGACTATTGTAATTTTAATCATTTTTATTTTTCTTAATTTCCTAATTGAAAGCTAAATTTTTTGCCTAACAGTACAGCTGGAGAGAGTGTTTGACGACCATTCCAATGAGTATAGAACAATTTTTATAGCTCCAAGAACTCTCGAGTTATTCCCTCACGTCAAATTTCTCAAAATGTCCCAAATTTGGCACAAAAGCTGCGATAACTCGAGAACCAATGAAGCTATCGACCCCGCGATGGTCTCATTCGATTCAGCGTCCAAAAATCAATGGTAATTGATCCAAATACACATTTCTCCGAAGAACCCTTGAAAATATGAATTTTCTCCCCTCAAAACCCCCCAAAAATACCCTTAAAATTGAGCTAGAAAGTTGGTTCATGAATTGGGCCGTCGTAGGTAAGACCGAGATTGATTTTTGGTGAAAATTTCAAGAATTTAGCTATTATAGTCTGGCCGAAAACAGTTGACGGCGGACATACAGAATTTTTCTTGTTGGATATTCGGATTCTACATGCCTTGAAACGTAAAACACCAAATTTTGAAGGGGGTTAGGAAATTTTTTTTTTTTTTTTGTTTCTTGTCAAACCGTTCACAAATATTTCGGAATAGTTACCATCGCAAGAGGATGGTGTTCATAAATATAATTGAAGCGATGAAATAATTAACCACTGTACAATCATTTGCGGCGTTTTCAGCCTGTATTCCCAATAATAGAACGATGCGCGAGGAAAATGAGCGAATAATGCCAATGTACTGTGTGTGATCTTGCCGATAAAATTCTTCGTCATTTAATCGATTTTACCAATTGTCATTCTCTCCGTTCTAGCATTTCGACAATGATGCGCGCTTACTGTGAAGAAGCCGTTAAATATGGCGACGAGCCGTGCGAAATCGGCCAACTCAGGCGAATCACAGTTATTCTGAATCCTGCGGCTAACAAGAAGTAAGAAAAAAGAGATATTCTACTTCCCATTTTCACCTGCAGATTTCACTACCCATTTAGGAGATTTTTCATTTTTTTTGGCAGGAAAGCAAAAAAAATGTTTGAACAATATTGTGCGCCGATTCTCCACCTCGCCGGTGTTTTCGTTTCTGTCCTCGAAACTGAAAAAGAAGGTCATGCGCGGGAATTGATCGACGAAATTGAGCCCACTACTGACGCCATTGTTGTTGCTGGCGGCGACGGAACGCTTTCCGAGGTTAACATTTTTACTGGTAGCTATAATTAGGTATGGAAGAAAATATCGATACTATTATAGGTGACATATTATCGGTAACAAGATTATATTGGCATAAATGATTGAAAATTCGATATCGAAAATTGAAAGAGGTATTTTTTTTTCTAAAATGTTTTGGAAGAGGATCCTACTCATAAAATTGTCTGCAGACAAAAACATCCCTAAAGTTATCAATCTATTCTAGCTTAAATATTTTTTCTGATAATTTCGTATAAGATCTACACTTGAAATGTAGGAATTTAATATATTTTAAAAAAAAACATTATTATTAGAAAAAAATATAAAATTAGCACCGAAAGTTACATGTATCAAAAATTTTTAGACACAAAAAGTATTAATAGTAGTAAAATACACTTTTTCAAGATTATAGTCAAATAATGAGCATTTTTCGTGAATTCAGACACTCAAGAGATTTTTTCTTCCTAGTCCGTTAAAAAAGAGAATCCAATCCATAAAACTTGTCTGCAGGAAAAGAGATCTCTAGCTATCAATCTATTCCATCAATCTGCCGGAGAAGTAACCCAAACTACTGGCCGGATTTCGATTGGAGTTTACCTCGTGTTTGATGTTCTCTTCCAGAAAAGTACACAAAACTAACTTCTTTCCAAACAATGAGTTTCTTATTGAATAGTGAAGGTCATTGTAATAAAAATCTATTCCCTTTGGGATGGTTACTGTTAGAAGTGGACGGTCCTTGAATTGTGATTTTTTCAAGCAAAGCGATAATAAACCACTGTACGATAATTTGCAGCGTTTTTACTAATACTAAGTTGGTGTACTCCCTCAAAAGCACAATCATTCCTAGGTATTTAGAATAACGAGGTGTAATGGTAAATGTCCACTTTCCAGTGCGACCTGAAGATGGCCTGGTTGAAATCCATTGTCAGAATGTAGGAAGAGGAAACGAAGGAGAACAAAATATTGCAGGGCTGAAGCCAGTTGAAATAACGTCCATTGTGAGATCAGATACTCTTTAAAAACATCAAGCATATTGAGGATATGAATTTACGAGGTATTCAAATTTTTTCAGACCATCACTGGGTTGATGCGCAGTCGAGGTGAAATATGCAAGATACCCATCGGTGTTCTGCCTCTTGGACAGCGTAATCTAGTGGCGAGAGCTTTGTTTGCAGAGCCGGACCAACACAATGTGGCTACGATGGCTTCGGCGACACTTGCTATTGTCAAAGGGACGGTGAAATCACTCGATGCTTTCCGTATCGAAGTCCTCAACGTAAGTAAATAAATTTTATATTGAATAGACCTCAAAGACTGCTGCGAACTTGCGAGTGACTGAGGGAGCAAAAGCAAAGATTGTAGGAGGGAACGTTGGTATGTTTTAAGAGAAAAATTTCAATCTTAAGTAGAACTTATGTTTTCTATTCTAAGGATAGCAGCGAGTAACGGGTACGAGGAGAGGTAATTGATTATGTAGGGAGGGGGGTGTCAAATTCAGTGAGCTAGGTTCTGGCCGAGGAGAAGAGGTGGATTAGTATCGTGGAAGTATTTTGGATATTTGGATAGGATAAGTAAAATTTGAAATCCAGGGGATTCATGGTAGGGTTCAAAAATAAAAATAATTTTAAATCCCAGAGTCCCACGATAGGAGTGAAGTAAGTAGGTTAAATTGTCCCTTGTATGAGCCTTGTGGTCCAACTGGTAGGAAATTTAGGGAAAGCATTAGGGAACAGGAAAAGGATTTTCTTGGTGGCAAGGGTGATTCGCCTAAGAGAATCTTCCCATGTTTTAGTTTTGATTCTGCAATAGCATTTGTCGAGTTCCTTCATTTTTGTCCTAAGGGTAGCATGTTGAATTTAACAGAGAAATTTGAAATCGTCAAAAGCGAAAGGGCTGGGAAATGACACTCAGGTAATTCCTCAAGGTTAGTCTTCTTTGTTCTTTGGTAAAATTTGAAATGAATTTCCAAAAAACATTCAGCTTCAGAAGCAACCGATCTTGGAATACTCAACACTCCGTTTCAGACTGATCCAGAAGCGCTGAATCCTCGTCCCGTGTACGGAGTCGGAAGTGTCGAATGGGGATTGAGGCGTGAGCTGAGGAAAAAAACCGACAGTTTCTGGTGGCTGGGCCCGATGAAGAATATAGCATCGCTAGTTTTCCACGGGCATCGTTATCACATCGGTCAAGATAACGGTTTCATCCGGGCTGACGTGAGGTGAAAATGAAGAAACTTAATAACCAGTTAATCAAATGAGAAATGGCTGACAACAATTGTAAATGTTATCATTGTTGACAGATATTCCCTGCCGTGCCAAGGTTGCAACCATTGTTACCAATATAGAGCCGACCTTCAGCCAGAAACTGTCTCACGGCAAACATCAAGATGGTGGAACGTCTTGTCGCTGCAAAACCGTCGCAACGTTGGCCAAAGTGAGTATCGGGCCTATTCATTTCCAAACAAGGGCTCCTATTTTTGTGTAACCGGCGGATTTTTCCAGGCACCGAACCTTGCATCGATTATACGAAAATTGTCAATGAGAAATGCGTTATCGTCGAGACGAAACACATTGTTACATCTGATCTACGTCTAGTCTCCAATAATCTCCAGCCTACGGCGCAAAACGTTCCCAAAATCGCAATCAATATTGGTGAGTGAATATGCATGGATTATAAAAGTTTCGGGTGAAATGACACAATGAATAATAATTGATTCTAAGGTCCTTAAAATTCGCCGACTTAAACCTAGGTTTTGTATAATTGCAATTAAATTGATCCGAACGAACACCGCAATATCTGTGTTTGCTGATTGCAATTGTTCCACAGTGTGTGAAATAGATGGCTAAAAATATTTTTCTTTCACAGGCCCGACAATCAGGTATCAGGGCGAATTGGTGACCGAAGGTTTAAAAATTCTTAATAACGATCCTTCGGCAATAGCGGACGTGATAGAGGCCAAACAAGTCGAAATACAGCCGCAGTCGAGCGCATTTGAATTTTCTCAAGTAAGTCCCGTGAAAGAATAAATTTATTACTTACCTTTTACCACAATTATGTGGAGTGTAAATTTATTTATTAGATAAAGGTAATTGTGATCCTGGTAACTTTGCTGCAAAACTAGAGTATTTTGTTAATTATTTTTCAATATTGCTATAAGACCTAGGTGTGGTCATGCTATCTAGGAGGCATAGGATTTTTTATATTAGAAGACAACGTTTCTCCGTCATAATATTATGAAAAAGAAAAAACGCTGCAAATGATTGTACAATGGTTTATTATTTATTTGCTTCAATTCGATTTAAGAAGATCGCCCATTTGTGACTGTAACTATCCCAAACATTTTTATGTTTCCACATAACAGATTGCTAACTATAAGGGCCAACCAAACGATGATTTCAATTTTTTTATTTTCCTATTTATCGTACCAAAAGTTTAACGATACCGCTGAGTGTTTGACGATTGTTCCAACAAGTATAGAACGATTTTTTAGCTCTAAAATTTCCCGATACATCATGCCAAAAATTCTACACTAAAGCTGCGATAACTAGTGAACCATTAGCTTACTCCTACTTACCTACCTCTTCCGAGTCAACGTCCAAAAACTTATAGAAATTGACACCAAGTACACCTTTATCTGAAAAACGTTGGAAAATGTGAATTTTCTCCCCTTCAAAACTCCCCAAAAATACCCTTAAAATTGACGTGGCGATTTGGCTAAAGAATTGAGCCGCTGTAAGGCCAAGATTGATTTTTGGTGAAAATCTTAAGTAGTTAACTTTCATAGTTACGTCAGAAAAGTGTTGACCGCGTACGGGCTGAAAATTTTTTTTATTCAATAATCAGCTCAACGATTTTGAGGGGGGAGCAATTGTCTTTAGTTGGGCTATTATAATGGTTTATTATTGAATTACTAGCTACAATTCTCACTGTAATGAAAACAAAGGGTGCTTGATCAAAATTCATTACATTGAATTGTAAATTTGCAGTCTAACCTGACTCGATTTCTCAACAGAAGTGGCACTAGTACCTCTCTGATCGATTTACCTGATGGGGATCTCACTTCCTGATTTATTTTTTATTCATTTCTACTACTTCTGAATTTTAAGTTGAGCTATTAAATAACGAATCGACGTCAATCGATTTTCCATTGTTTCAGGGCCAAAACGAGGACAGCTTGTCGATCGACAACGAAGATTACGAAGTCAGACCTATACGAGTGTCAGTGCTTCCGAATTCGTTGAAAGTTTTTTGTAAATAAATGTGACTTACGTAAAATTTTGAAACGACAATTTCCGTCTCAGGATGTACTGATCTAAACCAAAAACGGAGAGCAAAAATTATTAGAAATGAGGAATAAAATCAAGAATTTTGATAGGGAATCAGAATTTCCTCAGTTTTGACCAACCGAATCGATCAACACAATTTCAACGCCGTGAAACTAAAAACGGAATGAGGATAAAGTGATCAAAGCGTTAAAAAACAACTGGTTTTATTTACTCGTTTCCTTGATAATGCTTGAAAATACATTCGGTGATTTGAAAACCGCTACACTTGTAAATGAGTGACGTGCCGGAGAAACGGATTGAGCCCAACAGTAGTTTTCGTTAACAATTCAACTTGGAGTCAGAATATATATATCTTTTTTAAAAATCGAAACCTTTACAGCGAATTATGGACATGTACTGTCAGTCTGTACATGAAATGAAGCATTGAAGTCCTCTTTTGCAAAATGATTTCGGCCAAAGATATCGCCAATAAACCTGTACCCGTCCGAAGAGTATTCACCGATAAATGCCAGACGTTTATCTAGTAATTTTATGCGTTTGTTGATTTTTCATCGGTTTTGAGAGCGTGGAATTGTCGTTTTGCACACTTTACAACCTTGAGGATGATTTATTCCGATGCTGTGTCAAATAGAGATTTAAAAATGTGCAAATTTCAACACGGGTTTTTCATACTCGATACTCCACTTTGACAGTCAATTCACCCTCGTAGCGTTACATAGAAATTAAAAAAAAACCGCTTGCTACTATTTCTGTCAAAAGTACATGCTTTCTGCTACCGTTTTGACAGAAACAGCGGTGCCTCTTAACTCTCCTGTCTTTGTATGGTGAGCGAAATTCGGGCTGCATTTTGAGCAAGACGATAATAGCACAGAAACTGAGATAACTCTCAGCTTTATCCGTTCACTTGTAGCATCGAATCAGGGGCGGATAAATAATTTGATCGGCATAGAGGCCCTCTGCTACATATACCAATACATAATATGATCGGATAATTTTTGTTTGAATTTATTTTCGAGGTGAAAACTAGGTTTTGAGTAAAAACGGAACTTGCGATTTTCATCATCGATATTTTATGCTAAGCGAAGTATTTTCTAGTTTTTTTCCTGTAAGAACTGATTTTCGAGCGATTTTCAACATTTTTTTGTAATTTTTTATGGGAGATTTTCAGAGTTAAAAATGGTTTCAGTATGAATTTCCCACCCACCGATTTCGGTAAATATACACGCCATCTAGGTGATTTTTTATTTAATATTTTGATTGATTTTCGCCTGAATTTTCAATCTATTTGTTACCCACTATTCCTCCCTAGTAAAAACGTCCTACTTCTATTTTTGAGATGCTGACACACGCAATGTTGTTAATTTCAACCTGGAACATTTTTTGCCCACGAAAAGGCATCATTTGTCGATCAGATTAATTTCTGAAATTTTGTTCACAATCCTAGCCCAAATTGTCCTATGTCCAACTTCGACGACGAATTCCTATTTAGACGCTACAATTATCGTCTCACACATGACCGCTCAACACATAGCCCGATGATTCTGCACCTCGTACAACAAAATAATTCTTAAAAGCCATTAGAATGAAGTTCAGTTGAGAGAAAATTGAACTTATCTAATGCGACATTATCGGCAACTCATTTTGGCCGGTACGGGTTGAGGCAGAATGAACCAGTTAGGCGTTTATTGATATAAATCATCGGGTGACAAAAATAATCGTGTATGTAAGAAAAATTAGGGGGGGGGATCGAACTGTTCTTCGACTCAGCTAGGCGAATTGCAGTTGCGGATTCGCTAGTAAACAATACCAACCGGGCGGTAGAAACATCTTTTGAAACGCCTTCAAAGAAATAGATAAGGTCGAACGACAGAGAGAAAAACAGAAAGAAAAAAAAATTACTGATGTTTCTTACTATTTTATTACAGTTCTTGAGAAAAATCACACTACCAAAGGTCATCAAGTCAGTTCGAACCCAACAGATTAGAGTATGCCTCTCGAAAGGAAATCCGAACTGTACACGCCAGTCTCGTAGTGACCCAGGTTGATTTTAAAGCATTTCCATCAAATCCGTATCATTTAAAAATATATATAACGCGAGAAACTAGACGGGAGAAATCATTAAAAACATATTAATAATATTATAATACAGCACACACACTCACGCACTCGTACAGTATTTTCTTCTTTTTTCCCCACCTTCCTCTTTTTTTGCGGTGTCTATTTATTGAGAAATCTACACGAATATAACAATAATGTCCAGAATCAGAATGTGCATTGTTGTCAATCGCAAAGTTGCGCGGAAAAGATTTTTTCCCTCACTGCATTCGAAAATGTTCATTATTAAAAAATAAATCTATTAACGCTCCGCGCGGACGCATACACATGATGAAAGTTGAGTCCTTGACGGCATTTTTTTTCGCAAAAGTGGCATTTTTTCCATTTTATTGCGGACAGAAAAAAGAGAGAAAATATTTTCAAATGGGAATTACTCTCAATGACGATGAAAATGTGCGAAAAACGCTGAACATTTTCAACGTTTTTCTTCAATCTTTTTTTTACCTGAAGACCTAAAGTAATACAACATACTCTAAACGATACATTCACGCGAACACTCTCCGATCGGCCGCAACTTTTTCTTCACCTGTAATAGAAAAACAAAACCATACATGATAGCCATCGGGTAGAGGAAAATTAGTACAATTGAACAAGAATTAGTACAATATTGAAGAATTTCTCTCAGTTGTAGAAATAATTAATAAGGGCGAACTGCAGAGGTAAATAGAAAGCAAAGTACAAATCGTAGAATAAAGCTAGAATAAAAGCTCAAAAACCCGCCACAAAGGATAACAACACAATGAAGCTTCCCCCGGAGTTCATACCCCTTGTAGGTACTAATTTTGAAGGAACCAAACGGTTTGTCGATTTTTTGGGAAATTGAAATCAAATTTGAACACCTCATCATTTGGACAGGCAACAAACTTGTAATTACTTTTGCCAAGAATGAGTTTGCAGGAAAAATCTCATTTTCATCTCAAACATTTTATTGTTATTGAGCGGAAATACCATTATATAGGTACACTCAACGAAACTCTTTTTTTTCATTTTGTTTCTGATTTTGGAAAAGGTTCTTGTGTTTTTGGATCGAAATTCGACTATCGATTTTTTCGAAATGAGCCATCGATGCGGAAAAAGATAAATACTCGAGTTTAATGCAAGAACCGCTCCCATCTCAGGCAGCAGATGACAGAAGCATGGGAACCTAGCTCTGAAAATAATACAGTAAAAATTGGAAAAATCAACTTACTGCATTTCCTCCGGTATATCGTGAGGATTGATAATACCAGGGACGAGAAGCTGCATGCGGCGCTTATCTTCTTGCGCCTGTCGAAGCTCCACTTCCCTTTCTTCTAGGTAAAGATCCGAATCATCTTCACCCGTGTATTCCTGAAAAAAGAAAAATCGGCGTTGTTATGGCAGAGGCATTCTTGGATTTGCTGGCGTGTTTATTTGTCAATTTTCTAGTCAGATCTTGTACTTAAATCCAAAAACAATTCAGTTAAATCTCTAAATTAAGCATTGAATCATTCAAGACGAATAAATTCTCATTCTCGGTAAGTACTGCATTAATTAACCTGAGCTTTTTATAGCTACCAAAACAAAGTAAAAGAAAACAGGTCACCGAGACGAAAAAAAAGAGTAGCAGTCAGTTCCACTTGACAAATAAAAACCTCAAAAATTTGAAAACCCATATCAAGTTTTTTCTATATCCTTCTCAACAAGTTGTATCAGAAATCTGAATAAAAAGCTGAATTAGACCCCAATAGTAAGATAAATTATGAACAAAATGACGTCAAAAACAATAAAATCTAATAATACTTATGCTTACTCTTATTTGAACAAGGAAGTCTCGAAGATGTTCTTTAAAAGCGGAAATATTGTAGTCGAGGTTGAACATCCCATGAACGGTGATTTTGATCTGGTTTTCAGTCAAATGTGGGAAAGCTGCTTTGAGAATGGACGCCACGTACTCTTGAACGTAGGTTACGTTCTGGGGTCCAGGTGTGCCCGAAGGTACGCCCAGCGGACTCGTCTCGACCAGTTTGAACATGTAAGACAAAATGGCGGCGTGCATTGCTAAACCTGAAAACGATTAAAAATTGTAGTAGAGGAGGGCAGATTAGGGAAATTTTTCAGGGAAATACACGAGTATTCACGAACCTGCCGTGTGTGACGTATCTGTGACAACGGAAAGAATGTGTTGAAGAATGTCGAGGAAATAAGTAGCGTAGAAGCTCTGCGCAGCTTGCTCATTCTGCTCAACGTTGACCAATAGTTGGTGAAGAATCTGTGGCATCGAAAATTACTCAATGTTGAAAAAAATGAATGAGAGTAACCTGAGATAATAGAAAGCTCCAGAAATAATTCATGAGGCCCATTCATCTTAAATAAAGCATTGAGAAAATAAACTATACCTATGGCACATAATTAATGACTAAATCAAAAGTTGAAGGGAGCGTACCTCGAGTCCCGTGTCTGCAACGTTCCGCATCGTATGTTTAAACGCCCAAATGATCGAATCGAGCACAAGTTTGAACTGCGGCGGAGGAATATTGAGGAATGCTGGGAAACAATGGCTGTTGACCGCCTGAAAATTTCAAAAACCAAATTCAATGACCCATTTTAATTTTGATTGGGTGAAATATCAATAGGTCGGCTCCTTCAATTCACTAAGTCCTTCGTGTTCAACATTTACTAGTAATAACTATCATTCGAATAATCACCTTCAACAGGAGAAAGAAGTTCGTCCGATGTTCGGGGTACTCTTCGAAGTTCTTATTTATCATTTCCAATGTACATTCGAAAACGGCGTTGAAGATTTTCGGGATCTCGGGAGTGATGTTGCTTTGAAGCTGAGTTACAATTGTTGCCATTGCCGACAGAACTTCGGGCTCTCGAGCGGCGGGTACACTGCAGTGGTTGTAGTCCAGGAGCACCGCATCCAACAGATGAGGAATGAAGTTCTCCAATACCTACAAGAGGTAAGCTTATTGTAAATATACAACAACGCCTACTCTTACACATCATAAATTGTCTTGTCTCTCCCTCGGAGACAACCTAGCGTACCACGACAACTCCACAATAATTTCGACTTTCCTTCTTGAAAACCGTCTGAGATTCACTTAGTACACGAATTCACAAGGGAAAAATTCCAATGATTCAACTCACAACGTTGTAGTCTTTGGCTCTACTGATCCAATCAGAAATAAGTTTCAGCGTTTCCTTCTTGACGACTCGCATGCTCTTGATGAGCGGCTGCTGAGTCACTTGTTCGCCGTTAGCAGTAATGGCTGTTGTAATATTGTTGCTCATAACCTTATAGACGTTCAGCATGTCGAGATATATTCTTCCCAGCTGAGAAACAATTAAAAATTAGTTGAATTCGAGCCGAATAAAATTTTTAAAAATTAAACTTTGTTAACGAAGAGAGGTGGATTACCTGCATGACATATGGGTGACCAAGTGCTTTGCAAGCTCTGACGTTGGTTTTCAGGATGCTTACAAGCTGTTTGACGACGTCGGGCTCTTTTAATACCTCAACATTCTGAAATAGAAAATGAATTACTTCCATAGGCGTTGACGAAAAGTCAATCGAACTAATAATTTATAGAACTCGAACTAATATTTAATAGAACTATGTTATCATGCAGAAGAAACAAGAACTGAGAGAATTACCTTGGAGGCTTGAGATATAATGTCGTCCCACACTTGATTAGGAAGACTCATGTATTTTTCTATCAGAGCTTCTTGAGCGACTATGTCCACCTGGGCACTAATCATGCAGCCAACAGCTTCGTAGAAAGTGTGAACCTAATAACAAAGATATTTATAGTTCGATAAAACTTCTGCTTGACAAAACAGAAGAAAAACAGCGTTTGAACTGAAAAAAAAATTAAAAGATACGCATATTGACTATCTTCTGGAATAGGAAGAAAAACGTGCACGGAACAAGCTGAACTTAGTAGCAATTAAGTGCCACAGACCAGAGAGCAACTTTTTAAAATGACTTCACAAAAAACGCAATTTCTCAACGTTCAGGACACTTTCTCCTAACCAAAATGATTTTCATTTTCTTGATTTCTTTTTTTTTTTTTTTAGCTGACACATGCTATAAACCTCTGGGAAAGGGAAACTAGCCCACGTCAATTATGAAAATATGAAAATACTTCTTGCAATCAGTAATGCCAATCAAAATTTTTCCAAACTTGAGAGTTTTTTACTTTTGCTCGAAGGCTGTTCTTTTTAAATTCAGCATGTCACCAGAAAGGGAAAAATGATACACATTATGATTTTCAAAAGCCCATTAATCAATCACCTGTTGAGTTTGAAGGTCGCATATTATAGAGCTGATTGTAGCTAGGATTTCTTCAATGAACGGTACAGATTCTCCAACTTGAATTGCGACGAATTGCCGTTTACATTTGGAAGCAATCTTTATGAATGTATCACAGGCCATGTCTTGTACACCATCGTGAGTTTCTGCAATTATATTATAAAATAGAAAATGTTCTACTTGATAAAAGAAAAAGAAACGAATTTTCGACAGTAAACATTGTATCGGACAGTTATTACGAAGATTCAACGACCAATAAGGGATGAAAGTTGAACTTACCGTGCATGAATTCGAAAAGTTTGTTGACTACGGTTTTAAGGAACTTCCAGTGGGCTTTGAGGAACCTAGGATACTGGCCTACGACGTACATTATGTTCGAAGCAATAATGGCCTTGTTGTCTTTGCCTTTCTTCTGTTCGCACAGTCCCAGAAGCTCTTTGATAACTGTCACCAAAAATCTTTTCTCATCTTCTTCGTACATAGCGCCTGATATGCTTCCGATGGCCCAGCACAACTGCAAATAAAATTTTATAATTGAAATCTATTGAAAATTGAGCGAAACAAAGATAATTTCTGATTGACAAATAATGCTTCGCTCTCTACAAGGTCACCTCTAGTGGCATCATTTGAAAACCATTACTGATAAAATAATAATAATCTCACCGTATTGAGATTCCTCCATGACCATTCGGTACCGTTAACTTGGTTGGACAGCTTGTCAGTCATGACACGCTCGGTGTCAGCGTAATCAAGATGCGTAAGATAGACGAGAGTTTCACGCATCGTCTTGTAAAGGTTGATCGCGTCCGTGTCCTTCATAAATTCACGTACGACTTCCCCGTTTTCATTTTCAACAACGAGCACTTCTTCAGGTTTAGCCATTCTCGATATCATGATGTACCTCACCTGGGAAGAATTCAAATGCTCATTCATTAGGGTTATAGATGGGCTAAAGACGGTTCAGAAATATTATACTACCATCAAATAACGAATAAATAAAAAGAAATAGGCAGAGTATGAAAGGTAGGTTTCAATGAAAGACATCAAGGGAATTCCACATGATGAAATATTCAAATAAAAATCGTCGTAAGCTATGTAGATTTTGATAGTGCAAGGAGAACTGTAAGACGTCAATCCATCATTGATTTTAAAATGTATTCCATAATTTGTACCAAGGTCACGCTACAGAGTGTTTATCAGGTGTTCAAAGAAGATGAAGATTGTTCAATGCAGTCCAGATTTTTTTTTCACTGAATAATTTTTTTTTCCGAGAAAGTCACAGAACAGAGCAAAAAAAAAGGTGTCACAATGTGATGGCAATGATTTTCACTAACGCGCTGGTAGAGTGGCCTATCTTGATGGAACAATGTTCTACCTTGGATTGCCGTTAGTTTTTGCCTTATCACAGGCCAAAGCCCAAGTTATTCAAGCCGTTAATGCGCTGGGGGACTGACATGAAAATTCCATGTCAGTCCCCCAGCGCATTAACGGCTTCTTTTTCAAAACACGTCCTCTTCGCTTACCTTTGATAGGACTGGGGCGTAGAAGGCGATAGGGGATGAGACATCTACAGCCGGGCGGAATATTTTGTTTGCATAAATGAGAGGCTGCGAGGAAAAGAAACCCTGCGTTTCCTTGTAAAGTAGTTCCGAAAGCGCGCTCCAGTATTCAAGGCAGATCTTGAAGATCTCAACTTCTTCTACTTCTGATATCAGCACTAAATAGTGAAGAGCCTGCAAAACGAAAATTCAATTTAAAAACGCTTACATTTTTCAACATTTAAAAAAAATTGCAATATTTTCAATGACGCTGTTTCAATACTAACTGCAAGAAGTGTGTGATTGTGCTCTTTTTTGTTGACAAGTGTCCCATGTTCTTTGAGGAACGTACACAGGAACATGGCAAGATTCTGAATGAAATTCTGCTCCTGGTCACGGCCGGCAGAATACGCTTCGCGAATGTTTGTCGAAGCGGGTAACATCTGAAATTTATGGGGAAAATAATTACCAATTCTATCGAGTATAATCCATTAATAAGATAAATATACATAAAACACTCACAGTGTCGAGTTGGGACATAGTTTGCGTGAAAAGAGTGATGAACATGTCGTTGTAATTGCCGCTTGTAACAGAAACACCAGCGATCTCCGTCAAGCAGTTCAATGTGACGTTGCGGAACAAGGGAACGGTAAAGAACTGCAAGAGAATAACCGATTAATTCCTAACTAACAGAATGAATTATAGAAGCGCTTTAGGAAAGCAATAGTAATATATTACACACAACTCCCAATTCCTAAAATGTGGGGAGTCGCTTGGAGTGAAATTGTACTACCCTTGTTTTCATCTGACAAATAAACCACCAAAGTAATACATTTTAATTCATTAATTCTATTTTGAGTTGTTGCAGTTCTACGGCCGGTATGATGTGATAAATAGAAATAATAATAACGCAATATAGAACTTGACTTACTTTGAATATAAGGATATGGATGAGTTTTGTTTCAAAAATGTAACCCAACGGAATCCAATTGAGGAACCTCAAAAGAGTCTCCAAGGTAGCACCAACAAGGGCAGCGTTTTGCGAGTTATCCTGCAAAAATAAGGAAACGACTTAATGGGACATTTTAACAACTCACTTCGCAAATCGAACCTAGTTGACAGAGGAAAAATTAATTTTTTTTTTTAATTAGTTACTTCGCAAATTGAACCTAGATGACAGAGGAAAAATAATTTTTTTAAGAAAATTAGTTACGAAAATTTCTTACCAAGACGTACTGGCAGAGCGTAAAAATTTGCGAGAACTCTTGGCACATTGAGTCTTTCAGATGTTTCGCCTTGGTTTGGGTCATTTGGCCGCTCGAAAAGTCGAAAACTTCTTCGCTGAGCAATTTCAATATGACCATGTTGTTTTGACAAAGGGACTCGTTCGTTTTGCTAGCCCCAACAATATCAGGAATGAACGATTCCCAGTTTTTGGGCCACTCTCTCTTCAATACCTGCAAAGCGAGCGAGCCGATTTAGTGATGTATTCAAAAGGATAAGAATCAATCTTGAGCTTAGAGTAATGAAAAAATCACCTGAACGAGGATCATGTTGAGTTTGTTGAGGTACATTTTTTCTTTTTCCATCACAGCCGGGTCTGACGACGTCTTGATGATCAGACCGACTATGTACTTTTTGATGCCTGTAATTCAATTTTCCGCAAAGAATAATAATTCTGCATTGAACGCTTGGATCAAGAGAAATACGAGGGACGTGCAAAATATACAAGAGGGGTCCATAAGTGATAGGAATACTGCTGTGGTGAGAGGAAACGTGGGGGAAATTATCAACGACAATGTCAATTAGAATCTTTACGAGTAAAAGTATCCTATGCCGCTGCAAGTTCATCGGTTCACCAGCGAGAACTTACATAATAAAACGCTGTTTCCATTTTAGCAACAACATGAGGGCAAATGTTTTTTCATGTCCAATCTTCCATTGCAGTTGAGGGGAGTAACACTAGGCCACTACTTTTGGCACGACCGTTGCACATATTTATGGTCACAATTGGCAAAATCAATATTGGTTGTTTAGCTTACCTTCGCATTGGTTTCTAGGCAGGACTTTCCAACGAGTTTTAATGACTTGTTCGAGAATCTGCAAAGCAAAATACTTCGTCTCCTGGTTGGACGAATACTCGAGTATAGCGTCGACACGAGTCCATGCGTCCGGATGCTCTTTCAGGTTGGTCAGAACTTCTTGAGCGATTCTTTGCTGTGGAGGTCGAAAAATTCACGTAGAAATAATATATATGTCATAACTACAATTCACTACTTCACTAGGAACAGATTCAAGTTCAACTGTACTTACATGCTCTCCAATACCCTGGTACATGCATCCTACAACGCTATCGAGGAGGTTCACGTCGAGTTTCTCATTGAAATCAAGGAGTTTTGACGCTTGTTCAGCTAAAGTTGCCATTTTTACACCCTTTCACGCAGCTCAATCACCTGTAAACATTTGTGAATAAGTAAACATGAAAACTTCTCAGTTCAAAATTAGTCACATACGAGAAAAAATGAACGTGGTATTAAAAATTGGCAAGGGATACGTTTTTAATCGACTCACGGGCGTAAAAATACAGTTTTTGTGGCAGCGAGCTAAAAAATAGACAATCCAATAAAGATTTTTCGAGTCACTTACACACAAGTAGCACACTAACAGCCAGAAGACAGCGAATCATTCACGCACTCACACGTCGACACACGCGCTTCACCTACGAACAAAAATTTGCATTCAATCACCATAAAACTGAGTTTAGAACCGTTTTTTGTCACATTGAGAGGGAAGTGACAACATAACATTTTCAACTATAGCATTATTTCGATTTTTATATTATTGTATCACGGGTCAAGAGGGAGAAACATGAAACGATTTTTTCTCCTTTTCCCCTCTAAAGCTTTTTTGCCTTTTTGGGCGTCATCAGGGCATTGTAGAACCAACAGTGCCCCTGTAGAAGATTAGATGGGACAGCACAAAAATGAATCCCTTCGATTAATTCTATTGGGTCAAGAGGAAAAAACAAGGCGACCCTTTTTTTATTATTCTCCTTAAATTTCAATGAATTCTTTTACCTATACATCCCATCTGGCCCTGATGCCTGAAACTACTTGGTAAAACAAGGAAAATAACCGAGAAGCGGCCCAAAGTTTCTCCCTGTAACCCAAAAACAATCTTAACCTATAACTTCTTTCACAGTCGAGCGTTTTATGAAAGTCCTACAGGGGCTTAAAATAAGATGGTCCTATCATGAATTTCGGCAGCTCATCAACCTGAAAGAGGAGTTCAAAAAGACTCTGAAGAGCAGTTCTCCATTTCATCTAAGAAAAAATTAATTCCGAGCTGAATCGAAAAATTACTACCTAGGTTTCGATTTATTTCATTTTATTTTTGCCATTGATTATACGGAAATGAGTAGATCTGGATATCCAATTTTCGATAGGAAAAGAGTCAATACGACCATCGCAAAGGTAAAATAACATCGACTCAAGAGATTTTTACACTTTTTAAAATACGATTTTGAATAAAGCATGCGATCAAGAACGCATTGCATTCCCATTGTACTCTACAATCAGAAGCACGAGGGTTTGAGAAATAGCGACGTTTTAGCGACCGAACTCACCGCCTATCATAATTTTGGAATTTCTCCATCCAACTGCCGATCAGAAATGATAAAATTGACAAACCTACAATTGACTAATAGGACTACTTTTTCACCTTGAATTATTCAAAAAAAGAAAAGCGGATAATAAGGTGTAACCTATCTATTTATTCATAGCCACAGAAGAATTAAAACCGCGATGAACAAAAAAAAAAGTTTCATCTCCGTACGACGGAGAAGGTACCCTGAGAGCGAAATGCGCAGGTGCTAAGCAAACATCCGAAGCGACTCAGCTCTTAGTTTTCGAAAGGATCGAACACCAAAGCATCGGCTAATTACGAATGAAAATTAGAAACACCCCGTAGGAAAATCAAATGAGAGATACAATCGATGGTCTCTAGCATTTTTTTATTCCACCGCAGTATCACGTTAACTGAACGGTAGCTAATCCCTAAAGCTACTGCATGATGAAAACAGGGCCACCGCGTCTACGCGATATTCACGCTACTTGAACCACAAAAGAATGAAATCATATCAATTCGAACCCGTAAAATACAAAACCTAACCGCCTATATCTACGATATTCGCTGGAAAACTAAACGCTGAGAAAAAACCTCGGAATTTAACGCTTCGCAAACACGAACCTATCAACTCGAATCTCGCCCGGAACGAATCGACATTGGCAACGTTTCTTGCGAAACCGAATTCTACCTATTGTAAAAATCAAGAGCGACGAAATTTCAACCGCGATAGGAAAAATTGGGGAAATATTCCGACGATTCCCGCGCGGTTGATTGGGCCCTACGCAAGCACACGAGGCGTATTCCTCCAGTAAACCAAACAGACATCGGTACAATTGTAAAATCGAAATTAATTGCGCGTTGGAAATATCCCAACGTCGAAACTCACTTCAAATCAGCCATACACGCCTCCACACGCACAGAAATTAGTTGAAAAACGTACGATACAAAACGTCTACACTCCGCACTAATGTTTTTGAACACAATAACAAGATGGTTGCCACTGTACGATCGAGGATTGTAACAGAAGATCCCATTGGTCAGTAGGCCTGAAAATACGGCCAATCAGAAGCCTCAGTAATGTAGCTCGGCAATGACGTCAAACGTGACAATCCTTTTTGCCGCCCAAGTTCAATTCAAATTTCATCGGTCGATCGAGAGTTTTTCACATTTTTAAACAAAAAATGAAAGTTAAAGCACATAATCCTTCCATAATTCTTGATTAAAACCAGGCTGGCGATAGGAGTTAATGGATAAAGACGATAATTGAAAGGGACGAACGACATCGAACGATGGATCACTTATTTTTCAAGTATCGATACTGAAAATCGATATTAGCAACTAATGCGATTCTTGTGATTGCGTTCGATGGTCGATGCTCTTAGATAAAATAACATTCAATATTTCCAAACAATGCTATTGATAGGTATAAATATTTATTTGATTGACTTTTTATGCGATTCACTTAATGTTTTATTTTTTTTGAAGATTGAGGGGGAGAAAAACGAGGCGACCTCTTCTCCATTTTTTATTATTCAGCCGAGTACTTTCGCCCGTTCGGGCTTCTTCAGGGCATTATAGGACCAAGGGTACCTATGGCCCTCCACCTACAAAAAGAAATAATGCGACCACCTGGAGAAGAAAATTAATGTTTTATGGATTATTTTTCGATTATATCGATACTTCTTGAGACATTCGATCTTAGGCTATCAACACCAATATGGGTTCCTCAAGAATATGGTACCTATCGGAAAAAGTGCTGAAAATTAACTTTTTGTTTGCAAATTTATATTTTTGCCAAGTACCTTTACCCAACGTGTTAGCAGTAAGAATGGTATCTATTATCTAGGTACTATTTTTTTACGCTTGTATACAGCTATTATAGTAGCATCATTCTATTGTACGTTATCATTGATTTCAAGGTCATTATGATGCCCGAGTGGCGAAAGTGCTCGGCAAGCAAATGATAACATTTGAGGGGTCATCTGGTATTAATCCACTTCGACCGTACAAGATTAGAAGCAATAAATTAATACCACTGAGGATTCATCGAATTTTCTCTCGACCTCGGCCAATTAAATCGCTACTCAATGTAATCAAGATCAGTCTCAATACCATAAGATATTTGAGCTTGCTATACTAATTTGAAGGCACTCAACTCTCAAGTGGCTTCTAATATGCCCCATGATGTGGGCACTCAAATATGAACGACGCCTGCAATAGGGAAAAGGGATGAATAACTAACCACATTTTAATCTTCACAGTACCAAATTGTATTTTGGACTATCTAAAAACAAGTTGATGGGCCAGCAATATTGTAAGTCGAAGCTTTCCTAGTTTAAAAACTCTAATTACCGCTAAGAGAAAAATTAATAATTGAATCGTTGAAAATTCTTGTCTCATTGAAAAGATATGGTGCATGAAACGAATATAATCACACAAATTACAAATAAAGGGAATATCTCAGTGGCCATTTTAAGTAGTAATGGTTAGCATAAGTCTTGAGTGGAATAGGTCTACAATTCACCAGACTAGGAAGAAAAATTAATCAAATGAATTTTATACCATGATCAACATTATTTAATCTGGTCGCCAAACGCCCTAGACTGCCTTAAACAGAAACTGCAATTTGAGCAATAAAACAATTGTGAAAACAAGGTAGTGAAGAATAATTTAATTAATGAAAATTCCAGAGTAGTTGAATCGAATTAACTCGAATTAAATTGGAAGTAGTGAAGATAGAGAGAAAATTTTAATCACATAAAATGTGGTTTCTAGTGTGTTACTAAATTACAGCCCATTTTCATTATTGTTAGCTCAGACATGAACCAGTAACACAGATAAATGCAACCCAATACAAACTTAATCCGCCACGAATGATAGAGAAAGAGAATAGGTATCAGTGAACTGCTAGCTGCGATATAAGTTGTTTTCGGAAATTTTCTTGTTCATTTTATCTCAGTTGACCGCAGTCAGCGATGGTGCAGTTCTTGGATGGCTTTCCATTGGAAGAACCACAAGCTTCCAACTTCTTAACGACATCCATGCCGTCGACGACTTGACCGAAAACGACGTGCCTGGAAAGGACAACAAACACGATAACAGTCATTTATGGGTAAGGAGAGTGGGGATTTCGGACAGAAAAAAGCACAAAAAATGGCTTGGATTGCCAGTGACTTCGAGACATGGTAGTCAACGAAGTCAGACCTAGAAAGATCAACTCTCGCTAGCTTTACTGAAGGTTCAAGTGATGTTTTGTTATTTCAAGCTCTTGCAACCTAACTCCAAATTCGCATACCGAGCAGATCAACTGAGCTGTTAGCGAAGGCAAGCTACTCGGTGGACGAGTATGATGACCTTATTTGAATAAAAATGTTCATCACGTTATCAGAATTGCATTGTAACCTTTGGTAAGAGGTTTAAGCGGTAATTTACTGCTTCATACTGCTTAGATTTCAAGCCAGTTCGGGCATCTTTAGAACATTGTAGAACCATGGATATCTGTAGTGATTAATCCGCTTAGGCGAGCACCCAATAGGTGTAATATAATAAGGAGTGACTAAATCTGTCAGCCAGGCCACTCTAGCACTCCTATTGGAAAATGAAGAAACTAGCTAGCTAGTTTAAAAGTATCATTTATTTTACATGAACTGAAAAAATTCTGGACAAATTTGGAGAAGAAAAGTTGAAAAATTGATATTTATATAAATTTTTATTCACTTCCCTCCTAGCTCAATGGTTTTTTCGCTCCCGCGATTCAACCTCAAGTTCAAGTAAAATTGGAATAACTTCAGCTGTTTTTCCAAGCTGTAAGGACATTTATTGGCTCTCAAAGTTCAAAGTCATCCGTAATGTGTTAGCATTGAAGTGTTTAGCTTTTTTTCAAATTAGCCTCATCGTAGGGTTCCTGCTGCAGGCAGTCAATTTAATTGCAGAGAACACAAAGCTATGACGGATGCCTCTGAACCTTGCTTTACAGATTGAAGCAACTGTTGAACATGATTTTTAGTGTAGACAGATGATTTTAAAAAGTAAATCCAGTATTTCAGATATTCTAGTATGGTCCTGACTAGACAATAGGATTAGTTAAAAAAAAAAAACCCTACAACAACTTGATTGCAATATTACAGTGAAATTTTCATCTTCATTGCTAGAAGATTCAATATTTATTTCGCATCGGCTGATTCGAGAATGAAAATTCATGTAACCCCAAAAAATGAACCACTTGACCTATACCTCAATCATAAACTAATGTACACAGACCTGTTGTCGAGCCAGTTGGTCTTGACAGTGGTAATGAAGAATTGGCTTCCATTGGTGTTTGGTCCAGCGTTGGCCATAGACAAAACACCTGAATCAGAAAAAAATATGATAACAGTTGAGAATATTGACGCATGGAAGTGAATACTGAATTATGGTAAAAATTGTGATTGCAATACCGAATGGTTTATATAGCCCTATTGAAGCCTGAAAGGGCAAGAGATCTTGGCGGACAATTACTCAGGACAAGTTTTTCAGACTATTATGCAAAAAGAAAAAATGAATAGTTTTCCAGCTATTACTCACCAGGGCCAGTATGCTTGAGGGTGAAATTCTCATCTTCGAACTTGTTTCCGTAGATGGACTTGCCCCCAGTGCCGTTGTGCTTGGTGAAATCACCTCCTTGACACATGAAGTTGGGAATGATACGGTGGAAGATTGATCCCTTGTAGCCGAAGCCCATGTCACCAACGCAGAGGGCCCTGAAGTTTTCGGCGGTCCTTGGCACAACGTCGCTTCTCAGCTAGAACAAAAACATATCATAATTAGGACATTGTATTTTCTTGCTGCTTGTCGCTGGCTATTTTTCTTTGCATTTGATTACAGAACGAGCTCAAACCTACTCAAGTTCACGGCGAGGCTGTCGACTGAGTTAACCGTAGGAGTGACACCTCACTCCCCTTTCACAATACTCAATATGAATAATTATAATGCTACGGTTAATTGAGTTCATGGAACGATTGTGGATAAGGATTAGGAAAAACTTCTTCTACTGATGATGAATTATCGACTTTTTCCTTCATGTCACAAATGAAAAAGTGGGTTCAACTTTAAAACGGGGAGAAATTTTACAAAGATAAATTTCGGGGACGCAAAGATAAATACTTCCATTTGCTACGTAAACATGGAAGTGAAAAGAAAGTTTTGAAAACCTAGTAGATATATAGTAAAAATATAATTTTGATGGTTCGTCTGCGAATCGTTTGTTTCTCCCAACTGGCAGTCTTCCTTAGCAACGGTTACTATGGATGAAGAAAATTCGAGGGCTGATTTTGGTTTATTATTCAATAATAAATCATTGTAGGTAGGTACCTAATCGAAAAAATCGAACCCCCTCAAAATGAGATGTTTCACGTTTCAAGGCATGTCGAATCCGAATATCCAATGAAATTAAAAAAAAAAAGTTGTCGTACGTCGTCAACCCCTAATTGTAAGAGCTAACTTCTTGAAATTTTCCAATCATTCGTTTCATTAGATATTCAGATTCTAGGTACATGCCTTGAACGTTCAACATCCGATTTTATGGGGGAGGGATTAGAATTTTCATTGTTTTCTTGGGCGATTCCAATGGTTTAGTATTGGTGATAAACCAAAATGTACCCATATATTAATTCATCTTTGATCTTATAGTACATAAATTACATAACGATTGCCGGTCGATTCGAGAGTCACGATAGGCGAGAGGAAAAAGCCCAAGTAGAAGCGATTGCACTGTAATTATCTTGTTCTCGTATGAAAAGCAAGGTCATTCGAATGCGAAACGACCAGAGAGGGAGAGAGATAGACCGGGGCTAGGTGGTGGAAAGAGATGGATGGAAAGGAGTATCCGCGACCTACGTAACGATGACCGACATCGGTTTCCTTTCGACGATAATAATCTATGTCAATATGTTCAAAATCAATAGAGAATCGTCAATGGCTGGGGATTTCCACGGGTAGACGCATCGAGTGACAGAAATGCGCGTTCCAGAGCAACGTGGGGCGAGCCGCTATTCAGCTAACCTGTAAATTCCGATTTCATGTAAGTCCGGAATCCAAGCCGAACATCGTAATTTTGGGAGGGGAAAATAAGGAAAAATAATAAGGGGTTAAAAAGCGATCGCGAAGTTAATAATTTAGATCCAAAAGAAGACACCAAAAACGACGGAACTAAGTAAGATCGAACAAGGATCGACGACCGGCAATGGCGGTTGAGCTGTGAAGTTCAGGACCGAAGGGAAGTCGGTCCCTACGCTGAATTATAATCATATTTAATACTTTCTATACTACTCGAATTCGACTCACCTCGATAACGATGCGACCCAATCGTTCGCCATCGGCTTCGACGTCAAAAAACACGCGAGGAAGCGACATTTTCTTGTTCGAGGCGAAGTACTTCGACGGCACTTGGTTCAAAAGTGGAGTCGGTTTCGGATTGAAGAGCGAGAGCGAAGCGTTCGACACCGAGGAAGAAGGAGCGAACGGAGTTGCCAACGTGCGCGAGAGAGAGGGCAACCCGCTTCGGTACAGTCCCTTGAAAATCGCAGTCATATTTCCCTACCGAAGGCGAGCAGAGCGCTCTACCGGCTGAATGTGGAAACGTTAGAAATTAATTTTCAACAATTAACGACCGGAGGAGATTTCCAGAGCTCGGTAGCCGAAAGGAGAAACGAAAAATTACGATTGAATCGTACACAGCATGAAACGAACGAATAATATCAGCGATAATTGGTTTTACAAGTCGCACCGTAGCTGAAGGTAATGTACAACACGCGAGGTTCGGTAGAAAACTGGTATATCAGTGCTGCCATTGGAGAACCCGCCTGTCCTATTTCAGGGATTTTACCGATGGGGTTTTATCTCTAAAATTAGCCGCTCGCAAACTAAAATAGAAAAAAATACCGCGATTCGAGCTGGCCGGAAGTACCTATTGTGTGTCGATTCATACGGTAAAAATCTACATGCCGTTGAAATTTCAAAAACTCGCGAGTTCAAATACAAGCGAAGAAAATCCAAGAACTAATCGAGCGCGGGGAAAATTATTTTCTGAAAAATAACGGCAAAATTCGCTGAATTATTTACAGTGATAATTTTTCATATCACATACATTTTACACAACAGCACACACACGCACAGCCACATTTTACTACTACTACATTATACTTTTTTAATTTTACTTCTAAATTTACTACCTGTTTCCAATTTCGAGCGAAATCACGAGAAATGATAACCGTTCAAGTGATTGACATTTTTGAAGATGATCATCAAAAACGCTTTGATAATGCCATTCAACTTCGTTCTACTTTGAAAGCATTTGGATTTGATAAGCGAACTAATTTAAAGCTTCGTGCGGCGTCGATTCAACTGATTCAATAGATCATAAAATTCCGGTCTGATAATGGATTTGAGACGTAAGTGCTCGAGCTTCGGTTTTTATACGATAATTCCGATTATTTTCGGAATTGTTTAAAAAAAAAATCTACTGTATGATCCTCTGATATGAAACGAAGAAAAAATATGTAGGTATTTAACAGTTCGAACATTTTGGATAGAGTCGAGTTGAACGCAAAAAAAGAAAAAATAATAATACGCCGTTTCAACAATTTATTATTAACAATAAGTTACTCTCATGTTTCGTATATACAAAAATATGAAACAATAAATTACAGAATATAACGAGGTTTCTATATACATGCTGAGAAGACTCAGGTGAACCAGAATTTGAGATAAAAATAAGCAGGGTCGAGAAAAAAATTTGTGAACGACCAATTTTATCGACATATTATCACTTTGATGCACTCAAAATTAAAAAGAATATCTCAGATGACGAGAGATGGCAAAATCGAGAATTGTCACAAGCTTGAAAACCGTTCAACATTTTCAACATTATAACAGAAAATAATTTATAGTTTTAACGTAACAGTTTAAATGTTTCTTAGCTTTCGCTCCTGAAACGTACTTGCGTACAAATTAAAAAAACACATCCGGAACGTCTTTGCATACACATGTTTTCAGTTAGATCCGAGCGTATGAGAAATTTATGAAAATTGTGGAAACTCGATTAGGAAGCACAGACAAGCGCGGAAATACGTTCATCGAAAGGATTTTCGACAATAATGGAATCCACTGGACTCACGGTCGTTCCGATGAAATAAATGAATTATTAGGCGAAGTTACACGTTGCGCAGGCTGTTTCGAATTAATACTTGGGCCACTGAGAGAAGAACGTCACTGAACAGCGCACGAAATTGAAACCCATCATTGACCAAGACTATCGGTCCGAGACATTAGCAGTCAATGTTGATCAAAGGCCGACGACTTTTGGAGGCGACGAGAGAGGGATCGCTTTCAGTTCAGTCCGCATGCACAGAAGTTCACCACAAATGCACATGATCCCAGCTGAAACGATGTTCAACAACCACCAAAATAGGCTGGCGGGGAAATACCTACAAAAATTAGAAAAACGGTCAAGTGGTTAGAGAAGGATAGCAAGCCTAGAACATGAGAATGCTCACTATGATAAAGTGAAGTTGGGAGTGGAGGAGTGGGTGGTGGTTACAGAAGTGGATATCCGACGGAGCTATGAAACCCAGACAGTGCTTCATGAGGCAATAGTGCTCGGCAGAAAATAAAAAGGACCGTCTAACTATTCGAATTGTTTTTCAATCTTCAACATCCCCCACTGATAAATATTAAGCTCAATGCTAGAATCTTGCAAATTAATATTTAGCTATGATGTGTAGAGCTAATTAATAACTTCAAATGAAATTGGTTATATTTACAATTGACTCCAATCGATTTGAAAAATTGAAAAGTTATAGTCAAAGCTGTGAACAACTCGAAATGAATCGGCGGCCTAGAGAAGAATGTTCTAGAACAAAAGATCCGGATTTTTCCGCTTGAACATATGAGCCGTTGCTATGGCGCGCGTCGTTGCCGGTGATCTTTTTAATAATGCAGTGGAGGGACAGCCACAAATACATTTTTACTTAATGATCGAGAGGGAAAAAATGCAAATGAAAACTGACCCGTTGTAAATCCAGCAGAGGATCAAATGGAGAAAATGTACAGTGCACGCGAAATCCAAGCAAAGTTTAGTCCTCTGCACTAAACACCACAAGCTGACAGCGCTAAAATGAAAAGAGATTCAATTAAATATTGATAGATCTTGAGCTTTTCAACTGTATTCCGACGTTTTTTATAGAACGTGAACGTAAATCAATTGAAATTAGAGATCTTCATACTGAACTCAAATTTTTTAACAAAAATTCAACAATGTTCATCTGCGTTTATACATCCACGTATTTCAACTAAACATTTGGCGATGATAAACTCAACTTTGACGTTTGTCTACTAAACGTTTAATGTTTTACAACTTGAATTTTTACATTTTTCTGCGCTTGATAGTTTGAAACACTATTGTAATGTGTTAGCATTCAGTATTTGAATACATTGATTTTCATGTTCAACTTCAACTTACCCGGTGAGAGCGTTCAGCAGATAAGCAACGATGATCAATTTCCCAACGCTTTCTCTCGAATGCAATTCCTGTAAAATAAAATTAGGCTCATTAATGCTCAACATAGTCAAAGCTATCTTCGACTTTTGCAGGTAAATAAATATCGCTTCGACAACTATGCAAAGTCGTTGTCGGTTGAATTGAGAACCATTTACCATCTCATAGTTTTTTTAATAAACCTATCCCCAGTATGTACTTCTACAAACCAAAATAAACGTTGGCGCCGCAGTATGGATTCAAAAACTCTGTATTTTTCATTTACTAAGCAATTATTTCGATTATTATATTCCATTATTCATATTAATTTTCAATTTTTTTCATTTCGGTATTTTCATTATGTTTTCGCATTATTTTCGTAATGTAATTGTTGTCCGAATAATCGGTGCCAATTGATTGAGTGCCACTGGTTTACTATGTTAGGTATACGAAGCGCTTGCTCACATAGACCTTATCTTGCATCATATGACAAAATATCGCAAATAAATCCGATAATTTCCATGCGATCATCGGTTAAGGAAAAGATTCTTAACGTGACCTTGCCTCTATTCCTTTTTCCTTTTTATACCAAGCACTTTCTCCCTTTCGGGCAGTAGAGGTCAGTTCAATGGTACGAGATATCAGACGAAAGTAACAACCAAAATCTTATTCTAATAAATCTTCTAAAAATCTAGTTCTGATAATCAACTTGACGACCTTGTGAAAGAGCTGATTCTGTTAATGAGCTCCAAGCATTTCACTAATTATGCTAGGAAAAATATAATATAGAACAATACTATAAAATTAGTGATGCTGTTCCTTCGCCAAGCTTTCGAAAAATATATTTTCTTCATCTGTGCCTTTATCAAACCACATAGGTAGACACATCAACAGACTGGCATCCACTTATACAAAAAACAACAAATACAGAAGGATTTACTTACTTGGAAAAGGCTTGTACGGTAACCAAATTAACTCCGTTCAAACACTAGATTCGTCAATTTTAACAAAAATTATGTGAAAAACTTATTAGAACGCGAATGACCAGACATTTCAAAGAAACAATGACTAACTAGGTGCATACTTTCATCCATCGCAGGCTGAAGTAGGAATAATCTTAACTCAAAAAGGTGAAGAAAATATAGCGATTGAACAGCGCGAACTCATGACTCTATCTCTTATTAATTGACTTCATACTATAAAATAGGTAGCCTAGCTCTTGAGAATTCCTGAGGTGTAATGCTTCTCGTGTCATGACATTTCTAAAACTACGACATATCTTCCAAGTTTCCCTAGACAGGACAACACAATCACCTGGTATTTGAAAATGTGATCCAACGATCTGGACGTGCCAATTACGAAATCGAGAGCAAGAAGCCACACGCCCAACGTGAGGTAGAAAAGGCTCTGCACGGCGACTATTTGAGAAATAATCAAAATCGGGTCCCACGCTGTGTTCCTGAATTGGCCGTTTAGTTTGGACATGGTACCCGAAAAATGATAGTCAAATATAAAACCACTCAAGGTCTACAAGCTTGATGCATCCGCTGAATATATCACTGATTATACAATCGTCCGCGAGCACATAATTAACGGAATCGGGGAGGAAAACATCGAATCACCGTATCATATTGAATACCTTTTCTGGCGAGTGACAATTGAATTAATTATTAGCCCAAAAGACAGGTCATCTGGAAGACGTTTCCGCTCGCCAGCTTTGTCAAACAAAACATAGCACTCATAGCAGAGGCTAGGTAAAGATAATGATCGATTGTCAGCAGATTGAAAAATCGATTAGTGAAATCGATTTATACATGTGATTTTCTCGCTTCTCTATCTTTTGTAGTAGTAGATTGGAGAATTATTGCGACCAAAACAAATTGATCACACTTTTATTCGGAATACTGTTGCAGTTTGCCGAACGACAGTGTGCACTAATACGCATTGTTAGCAATTACAATTTACACATAGAATTTAATTCTAATCGCCTCTCGATGTAAAATCGATACACAACTATGATCGATTATCGAAAGCCTATCGGTAGACGTGCCATCTTCTGTTTTGAGTGCTCGAGCCAGTGACTGTGGTGAGCATAATTAAAAATCATCCACCACGGCTTCACAGTGCACACACTTCCTCTCAGTAAAGTCGTGCTGTATTAGATAGAAGAATTGTAAAAGGCACTTGACAGCAAAGAATGCCACAGAAGTCCCTTTTGGAGAAAAAAAAAGGCTTTTTTATGAATTCTGGCTCTCAAGTTCAACTTGTGTGTGCTAGCACATAAATAAGAGAGTTGGTTGAATGATAAATTGCACGGTAAAAATTAATACAACAAAAAACTAAACTTCTGACTGTAAGCAGTAGTAACTTCTGACTGCAGTTCATTGGGCACTGTTGCCAACAAAATGGAAAATATAATGTTTGCTCGTTGATTTTGAAAGGTAAAAAAGGGAACACCACCCATTGGAAACTAGTGAGATGTAAGTGAAATCCATCCTGTTATGAATAGAACATGGCGTTATCATTTCAAAGCAAATCATGGTGTCTCTTAGCTTAAATTGGATGTTTGTGGACACATATCACATCAGCCCTATTCCACAATTTACCAAATTAAGCGAGCTGCGTAATAAGTCTTAAGTCCAGTATACCACATCGCAGGCTCAGAATGGATGAAAGGAGATCTCCAAGGAGATGGAGGGCATTCATCTTCCTGCTCTAAAGCAAACTTGATTGTGAAATACCTTTCAGACTCTTCCTCCCTCTAAATTTCACCGATCAGAAATAACCAAGGGGGAAACCCCCTAACTTGGCAACACTGCCACGTAAGGCTTTTTGGACAAATCATAGGACAAAGCCTCTATGTATAATGAAGAGACAGTGTCACCAATCTTTAATAGTCTCCCCCGGATGTTGAATTGTCCCTTTTCCAACACAACTTTCACTTGAACCTGGGCCAGACTAACCCCTTGGAAAGTAGTTTCCCCATCATTTTTCATGCAAAATCAATTTTCTCAATAAATGTCCTCTTGTTGTCATTGTCATTATTGATTTTACCCAATAACTATAGCTTTATGTAGAACATTTTTCCTCAGCAATTTCAACAGAATTCAAGAATTTTAACAGTGTAGGCAGTTCATATGATTTTTCGAAACATTCGAAATTTTTAGAACAAACCTTTCCTCTTTCTTCTTTTCCATCACAATCAATTAATCATTATACAAATCTTATATTATATTATTACCTATATAATATAAAATAATGATACTCATATGGGCTCAGTGTACTCAATTTTCCACTCTCTAATGTTTTCTTAATTTGACTACCTATTTCAGTACCTAAAGAAATGGGGAAAAAAGTATTCCTAAAGAGTATTCCAGGTACCTATTCAAATTTAATATGAAGCTATATTTAATATACCTTTGGTATTTTCCAGCTCTCAATCGCCGGCCCCTCTCTATTGACTTCACAGCTGATTAATTGAAGAAAACTAAAGCTGGTAATCAGTCTAAACATTTCTTTATAAATAATTCTAAAAAAAGTCACCCATCGAGTTGATGGTCAAGGCGTGATCAAGGAACGATTAGAAGAGATAGACTGCTAGTGGGAGGTGGAAGATGAAAATTGGGTCAAGGGTCAACTGCTCATGCTCAGTCCAAATGGCAAATCACATGGCGCAGATCTGTTCAGTCAAAACGCACGTGCCTCGGTCAAGCGTCGAATAACAACTTGACAAATCACAGCACGAGCACTTCGGCAAGGGAAACGTTCAATTGGGGGAAAATCCTTTTGCTCTGATCCGTTGGTAAAAATTATCAATAATATGAAAAAATAGGTTAAACAAACTTGGAATAAATATCGGTCAAAGGAGGCTTTTCGAAACAGCATTACACAATTTAACGAGAGAGAGAGGCAAATATTTTCCGGCAAACTTGCCAACAATAGACACTTATTTTTATCGCGATCATAAAAATTATACCTCTCTCAGGCTCTTATTGAGACATCCACAGTCTTCAGATAAGATAAAGGGGTCAACGGGGTAATATATCAACGACCTCGGGATTCTGCACTCATTCCCAGAAAAAGGGTCTTCCGCTCAAGACTTCGAAGAATTGAACATGGATTGTAAAAGGTATGTTATATGGATCGCATACTTTTTTTTAAATGAATTTTCATATAAAAGAGTCTTGTTCGAATTTCGATGAATCTTTCATTTCTTTGCGTAGGGACCTATCGAAAGCATAAATTAGAACGTTGTACTCATCGGAGAATGAAGATCTGACTGCTTTAGATACCTTAACTACGGTTTATTATTTAATAATAACCCTTTGTAATCGCTTAGAAAAAATTATTGTTTTACCCCCGTCGAGTTATATAATTTTTTACAATATATTTCATATGATTTTTATATCACATTAAATATTATATTATTTCAAGGCACGTAAAAGCCAAATATCCAACAAAAAAATTCTGCAAAAAATCCATACTGTTAACACTTCTCAGACGAAACTATAATAACTAAATTCTTGAGATTTTTACCAAAAATTAATCTTGGCATGACATTGGCTCAATTCTTGAAACAAATTAATAGCTACCTCTAATTATTTGGAAATCCGGGGCAGTTTAAGATCTTAAACTATTCTACGAGTGATGAGATATATCAACTTTGGATAAATTCGTTCAGTTAACTGTGAACAATTTAAATCAGATGCGGAATCAGTTTATAAAATAATAGACAGTAAACCCTTATAGAGGTTGAGGAAGTATTTGGTGGAAATAAATTGCCTTCGGCGTCTCCAAGACAAAAATAGGAAGTGAGTATATTGAATTAGATTGAGCTCTCGTGAACGTGAAGGAGTTTAACAGCCGTTTATCGCGATCACGTGCACGACTATTCGCCGCTATCTTCACGTTCAAATAACGTTGATTGATAACACCTCAAACAATTTAATCTTAATCGGCTCAGAATAAAACAGTATGTTTAATTGTTGACACATGGAGTTACAAATTCAGTGATGCAAATTGCCATTCGGTAAATCCTCCTAAACCGAGTAAAAAGTCTAAATTGAGATAAATTCTATGCACACCGATGGTTTGAAACCGTTTAAACTAAACGTTTAAGCTGAAATCGTTTAAATTAAGCGTACTCTGGGCATGATTTAGAGCGCAATAAGATTATTGAGAAAATCTTCGTTACTCAAAATTTATTTCAAACCTTTTTTGTTGGGCTTCGTCTTATAGAAGTCCTCTGCCAAATTATGCCCTCCTCACTCAGGCATTCTATTGTCAATGCGTTTGTTTTCTCTGCCATGTGCTTCTTCTAGATGTATGTTTCAGGTGCGAACGAGTGATGCCACAAGATAGTTTATCTATCGCTCGGGCGAACACCAGCTTTGAATACATCGTGTGTCACACGACATGTTGGTGATACCATGAATCCTTCACCCTTGTCACTCGACTTTCAATTATATTTAACTCTTGTCTGCGTAAATTTTCTCGTCAAACGGATGAAAAATCGAATCAGCTGCACGAATTTCTTAAAAGCTTCGAGTGCAAATAATTTTGCAGTGAAAACATTTTATTTTTTAGAAAAACCGAAATTTTTTATTCTATTAAAGTTCTGTTTTTCCGCACTAAAATGCGCACCTAAGCATTGGGAAAATGTTGAAAATTATGAGAAAAAAGGCCAAAAAAAATTGAGCTTTGGTAATCAAACGAATTCGTGCAACCGACTTCGATGGCCCTATCGCACCAACAAGAGCATAATTGTATTGATAACAGATGGTCCACGTTCTAATCCCAAGCCTTAACCACTGTTCTATATTGTATTAGTACTACATAAAAAAAAATTCTTTTTGAAACCGTAAAAACAGAGTTTTTCTACATTTAAGCGTTTCAATGTCTCCATACTGCAGGAATTCACCAACAATCATTGATTTTTATGTGGAAACAAATGTTAAGTTTATTCAAACTGGTTGATTTCAGGCGATTCGGCAGAAAAAGAAGACTCATGGATGAGCTTAGAAGACTATTTGACTGACCACAGGAAAAGCGACGGGTGGCATACGGTAAAAGAGACACAAGTTTCCTTCATACATGCGTTGTTTGAATATTTTAATTGGCTGTTTAATTGGCATTCATGTATTGCTGCTATGAATATAACATTTCATTAGGTAAAAACGCCCCAAAAGAAACCCTCATGACGTTGCATGATTCACATGCTAGAATTTGTATATACCTAAAGAAACAGTCTATTGTATGGCCAATGCAACTATACCGGCTGTAATTTGGCGATGTATCTAAATTGTTATGGTTCGGACTAAAAAATATTCGTTGTTTGAACGTAATATTTATTTCTTCAGGCTGACAACGAGGATGATCTACTCAAACATTACATTCTCAACCAGATAATCTACAGAGGTCAAGAAACTCCAGATATTACAAGGGACGAATGCGAATTCGACATTCCTGACCAACAAGATGTCGTGAGACTCTTGTGGAATGGAAGCAAGCCCATAGCCTTTTACACGATTAAACAGAAAGGTAATGGTCGTGATACATACTTTTAAAGCAGAATGGTTCTCAAATGCTTAAATATTGAGTTTTTAAAGATACAATAGACAAGCTGTGAGTCAAAATATTTGACACTCTTTTCTTTTTATCTAGGGCAACCCATTGAATGGAGGAACGAGTATTATGCAATGCCAACTCTCGACACTGCGTTTGTGAGGAAAAGTAGCCGCGGCAAAGGCAATGGCATTAGTATTATTGGAGATTTTATCAAATCTCACCCTAATGGAGACCTTGGATTCAGCTCTCCCATATCGAAACCAATGTTGAAAGGTAAACAAACCGTAAGATACATTTTTGAAACTGAGGAGAACGTAAGTGAAAGACTTCAGGAATTTCAAGAGAGACGATGATTTCTTTTCTCTATGTAAACACTGATGTGACGAATGGTTCACATTTCTTCTTCAGTGATCAACTCTTTCTTGACCAAACACCCCGAGCAACGGCATCGGCTCTGGCAAATCAGCGGCAGCGGTGCTGAAGGACATCGGAAGCTCATTTGGTTCTCGCTTGCACAAATGAGGAGATCTATGAATCAAATTGGTTGAGCAGTGTGTGTTTTGTTGCAATCTGTACATAAATTCCCATAGTTCGTGTTAAGATTGAGCGTGTACATTGTGTAAATAATTTCAGTATTAAAGTAATTCGGGAAATCACTGCTGCATTTTGTGATGACTTCTATATGAGTTTCAATGTCAGGTGGCGTTAACAATTTCCAGCTAATGGTTCCACACAGGAGAATGTATATCGTGGCTTTTCACCCCTAGCATTTCTAGCATAAGGCTCGTTCCTGCAAATACCACTTCTTTCACCAGTTATGCACAGAATCCAGTGCACACAAATATTGCGTTTCAGCCGTTTTCAGTAACAAAATGTTACTTGCTTCCAGCCACATTGATTTACATAAGTTTTCAGATATCAAACTTCCTACCCTCAGCAAAAAATAGGCTATTGAAGTTATTTAATAGTAACCTTAATTAACATCAGGAAAATTGTTTTTCTTTACTTCTTCCATCGGAGCAAGGTTGATCAGACTTTCGTCTTCACAACTTTCTTCCTTAAACAAGAAAAACAAAATTTGCAGTGAGAGATTGACAATCTTGTGCCGCCGTCAAAAACAAAACGTTGTTAATCCTCAAAAAAAAAAATAGGAAATTATTGATGGACAATCTATGGAGATGGAACTACTAAGTTAATGATGACAGAAGATCTAACCTTATGCAATTATTTCGATGTCAATTATCAGGTAATGGTTGCTACTTAATAGAACCTCAGCACCCTGTGCTGTAATAATAGACGCGTTGCAACCAACTAGGTCAATGGCCGATTTCTCAAACTGACAATAACTTGTGTTGCTGATCAGGGCTTTTGGGGAAACACGCTAGGTATAGAAAATTCAGGTAACATTAATCTAATCTTCTTGCAGTCTCATTCAACAATCGACAGTTAACAATCTACTGAATTACAAAATGTCGGTGGTAAAAAATTCTTATAAAACTTTATACAGCACTCAGTGTAGGTTCAGTCGTCAAAAACTATTTTCTTCCCTTGAAAAGGAGCGTTCACTATCTGCAATTTCTTCTTCGCTTGCCATGACGGATGTAGCTGTACAGGCCCTGAAGTTGTTGGTTGTTTTGTGATCTTGCCACTTTTGAATAAATCTTTACTCCCTTTATTCAATTGCGCTTTAGCAACCTTGGTTTTAGACACTCCTTTCTTCAAGTCTGTGAATGGAGTGAGTTTTTTTAACGACAGTTTTTTCACGTCCTTATTTTTGGAAGACGGCTTGGCAGAGTTAGCAGGTAGTACAGGGCATAATGTTTTGTACTCTTGGTTGTCGGAAGTCATGAAGAACGGATCGACACTGGATTTTTTCCGAGGCTTTATAACTGCCGGTATTGAATTTTTAGATTTCTCCGCGGACGAATTATCAACGCAGGGTTTAGAATTAGATTCGGTTTGAGGTAAAGAATTATTAAGTTGCTTCTTCGCCACATTTGGAGTATTTGAATTATGTGGTTTAGCCGGAATATTTTTTACATTCTGTATGACTGGTTTATCATTGGTTATATCAGTTGCGCCAATCGAATCTTCAGCGTCGTATTCGGTGATTGTCCCATCGAGCGGGTTGCTGACAATGCTAGAATTAGCACGTTTACTGTTCTGCAAGTTCATCAGTTGTTCAAGTTCAGCTGGCGGTTCGGGGAAGTTTGATTCGTCGAAACGAATAGAATCGTCATTAGAATCTGTCTTTCTTTTCTTTGAATTTTTATCGGTTTTCATAGCGATTTTAACGCGATCTGATTCCGTCTTGTTGGTTTTCTTAGTTCTCCCTATACCTCTCAATTTCCTCCGCTTCCGTTTCTTATTTCTACCGACGAGTTGGACAATTTTGAAGAGCTGCTCAACCCAATTAGGATGTTCCAAATGGTATTTTTCAGCTGCTTGTAAAATGACCGGAGAAGATGCCACTTTAGCTTTCACTCTGTATTCCATTGTGCTGTCGGGCTACAATAAAACACTGTATTAAATCATTTTCAATATTATCGAGTAGTGAAAACTTCTAATAGGCCTTTGAGACGAATTCTCAAACTAATTCTCGTTGAAGACTGAAAGTACCACATTAATACTACATAAAGTAAACAACACAGTCACAACAACGATCACAAAGAGTCTTTTTGCAGATTATCATCAACGACAGCACTAGCGCCACACGTGGCCAACATGCGTAATCGCAGCTTTATTATTCCCATCCTTTTCCTTCTACTCTCTTCCTCGATCTATTGCTCTTCTGAGTTTTTCATTCCTGAATGTGTCAATATAACAGCTAATCAGACCAAGGCGTATATTGCTTCAAATATCAATCCTGGACCACCCTTTATTTCAGGTATGAACAAACTCACGGAGTTTCAGTGGTTTTTGATGTTTGAAAATTCGATTATAGTTGAAAATAATTTCTCTTTCAAATTACTACTATAAGAATCATACTTACAGATATAATGATTTTAGTCAGTTCATCTTTACTATGGAGCAGAGCGAATTTTGCTACCACGTCTCTCTTCAATCTCTGTAATTGAAAAATCGGTAATCAAACATTGAAAATACAATTGGATCGACTTTTCAACCAATGAAGTCAACTTACGTTGATGTACGCGATTTCTTGAGCCAGACGTTCGCATTTTCTACCGTTTTTCTCCATCTGCGCCGGCGTGCCATTTTTCGCTTTTAGCTTTTTCATCTGCCGAGTTGTATTGTTGATGAATTGGACCCTGGCACGTTTGAATAGCGGACGCATCAAAACCACCTAGAATTATTTTTCTGGAATTAATCATTCATTAATTCCTAGAATTATTAGGTAGTTTAATCATTTCTAGAATTAATAATTTATAACTTTCTAGAATTAAAATTTATTAATTCCCAGAATTATTAATCTTATTATTATTATAAAAAATGATTAATTATAGAAATTACAAAATCTGGCTATCAATTAAAAAGTTCTGAGCTTATTATTAGAGGTATTCATGGTCGAGGAGGTGGACATGTTAGGTCTGAAGATATCTGTTTTAGGTTGACACTAAAGCACGATCATTGATTATTCTTTTATAGTCTCGAACATGCTTCACTCTTTACCGTTGTATGCATAATTTTTTGTTATTCCAAACTCATTTCGTGAATTTTTCACCCTTTCAGAGATGAATTTTCACAGCAGAAACGCTGGACACTCGGCTTTGAACGCGCGAATTCCCTCGCAAACCACTTCTGTAAGAGGTAGCTCGGCTATACTGACCAGCTTGTTAAATTCGACCAGTTCCTTCGACAATTCCGGCTCATCAGTTGACGATGCCTTATTGCCGGTCTTCTCATTTTCCGACTCCGATTCGGTGCCTGTCTCGCTTTCCTCATCGCCGGACAATGATTCGTTATCGTCAAAGCCGAAATCTGAATCATCCGATATTGAATCCGATTCATCCATAGTCCTAGATATAGATAACTAAAGATAATTCACACTGGAATAGCTAAATTGGAGGAGTCTTCGAGCATAAAACGTCGTTCACATGCACAGTATAGTAAACAAATTAACAGATGATATCATGCGACATCGAAGCCAATGTTTGTCAAAAATCGATGTTTTTACAATAAATCGATGTTTGGGTTTCGATGTTTGAAAACATCGATGTTTGGGTTCCGATGTTTTCAAACATCGATGTTTGGGTTCCGATGTTTGGGTTCCGATGTTTTCAAACATCGATGTTTGGATTTCGATGTTTTGTGCATCGTTTGCGCATGGTCCGAATTGCATTTTGATAGTAATTTCGCCTATGAATATTCATGTATGAACAAAGGAAAATCGAAGTAAGGAGAATGGTGAATTTTAACCTCTCGTTTGCTGTAACTGAAAACTGTTAAGTGAAAGTGAAACAAAAGGTAGAGGTGGCTCAACATGAAAATCACGGTTACCAAGCTTTAAACAAATTATTATTTGTTCCCTTTATGAGGAACGATCCTTTTAGCGTTTTAGCTAAGCCCAAGCATTCAGGAAATATGTTCTCAAATTTCATTGCCAATGCGGAATTTTCTGGAAACATCGATTTTTTAAACATCGATGTTTTCCCCCGATGTCAACTTTGACATCGATCTTTTATATTGAACATCGATGTTTAGAGGTCGATATCACATCTCCAACAGGAACGGAATGATTTTGTGATAACGGTTCTAATCATAACTATCGATAGCTTTTACTGATCGACTTGAAATCAGAATGACATGAGAATTGACTATTATTCACGAAAATTATTATCATCAGTACAAATAATTTTATGTTAATGAGGTTTAAAACGACGAAAAAATTATAAACGAAAAACAGTATAATGCTGATGCTGAAACGACTGAAACTATAAAAATAGGGCGAAAAATTAAAAAGACTGACGATATTTCAGGAATCTTAAACTATCGATAGTTCGATATCATTAGTTATCATCGTGATAGTACAGAGGCACTTCGTTTCTTTCCCCCCCTTTTTACTGACACTGAAAAAGTCATTCAATGTAGGTGTTATTTTGACAACGTTTTGAAGTAGGTTGCTCATTACAATATTAATATTTTTCGCCATGTAACACCGATGCCTTACATCGATAGTAATTCCGTTCCTCTAGAGTAAAAACAGAAATAGAAATAATTACCAAATGATCCGCTTTCATGGTAACACTGTTCAATGAAGATTTAGACGATTCGACAAAGTTAATAGCTATCGCTGCAATTGCTATCGTTAATTATAATTATATTCATTCATAATTATATTCATAAAATAAAACTAAAACGAGCCTAAAACGAGGGAATGTCTATCCATAATCATTTTTTTAACAGTCTCCTTGAAAGTTGGCCAGCCTGTCACCCACAAGATCATCCCATCTTCTGTTTGGCTTTGTGCTTTGTATTCGATCTCCTTCTCCAAGATTCAGTTGGTCTTTGGTCACTGATCGCCTTGCTACTGTTTCATCGGGTTAGCCGCTACTGTTTTTCCCGTGATTCCCCTCTTTTCTCTGTAAATTGAATTAGTATTATTTATCAGTGTGTGTGTCTCGTATCGGTTTATAGTCATCTACGCCGTAATTTTGCGTTGCGGTGAGGTTTTCTCACTAGTCATCATGAAGCTTCTGTTGTTCGGTAAGTCGCAATTTCTTTCGCAATCTTCTCTATATCGAATTTTATCATCTGTCTAATGCTAATCATTAATTTCATCTGATTATGAGGGATTGATTGATCGCTAGAGGAGTCAGCTGTTTTAGTAGTAACTTGCGTATTGGTCCGAAGTACCAATACCAATTTATTATAAATTTTTTTTAGAGTTGGAGCGATCAGCAATCCTAAAAAAAGTTGAAGGGTTGAAATTCCAACGATACAATGTAGAAATGACAAATATAACGTCGTAATACTTATTATGTTAAGTAATACTCTGGTCGAGAACGCAATAGACGTTTAGATTTCCAATAAGACCGATTGAATGATGAGATTAATGCTGATGACGCATTGTATTGAAACTCAGCAGCTGCAATTAGCTCTTGAGTTATTAAGGCTACCGTTGTTGCAGAGCCGAGTTATGCAATGCTCTCACCTTGGGATGAAAAATAATTTCTTCCTGTTTATGATCGGACCGCTCGATTTTCCTTACATTGCACAAAATGCCTTATTTCATTCATGAGATTGCAAAATGGTTAGTAAATGCAGACGAGTGCATTGCGGGTGAATTCCAGTGTGGGCACCTGGGGTATTATTTCTTGTTAATATTATTAATATTAGGAAATTTCGAGTTGAACTGTTTTCTAATGTTCCGTGGATAGCATTATTTTTCTTCGATGAATTTTGCTAAAAATCGCTCGAATTATAGTTCAAAAGCGTAGTTGTTGAGTGATGTTCACTTTTATACGGCTCATTATTGATAAATCAATCTTTTATGTTTGGACGCTAAGGAAATTTTACGCGTCGTAAATAATGAGGTCCTCATTCGAAATTATTAACTTAAAATCATGGGTGATGTATCGATACTAGTGGCTCGCAAGGGCAGTTTCCATCAACGTTATCTATCGACGAGGTTACAATGAAGCGGTCTTGATGAATGACACGGTTAACAATAAGAACATTATTTTATCGATAAAGGGTTGTTAAAGAGTACACAACTAGGGATGGGATATTTAAAGAAAATATCTATATTAATATCGGTGACCTAATATTGATAGCAATATCATATCGGCGTAAATAATCGGTATTCGATAATATCGAAGGTTTGATATTGAAAAGCGGTTTCTTCGAGTAATTTTCGGATAATCCAGTCCGTAGTGGGAAATTTAAAACAATGGTTTATTTTATTTTTGATGATAAATATTAATTAGATTTTCCGAATTGCTGCTGCTGTTTTGAGATTCATTCTCTAAAGTGAACTTTCTTAAACTTTATATCAGTATAAAATAAAAACTGTTTACTCCATTTCATTGGTGTGATAGTCGATTATCATTTTAATTTGAATAAAGAAAAGTTGAAGTTGGTAGTCCTGAGTATTAGCAACACAACTGGGAAGGTTCAGTAGTACATAAGGTTCAGCAACATTTCTCCAATTATATACTTGGAGCCATTTATAATTTATTGGGAGTCATGTGGGGCGTGGAATCCAGTGTATTGTTTCACAGTGAATCAATACGGAAACGATAGCTTTAACGATTCTCGAGTTTTGTAGTTTTCTGGATTTTTGTTTTTGGTAAATATGCAATTTAGCTTTCCAAAAAGAAGTACAAGCTGTTCTCCTAAATAAAGGTGTTTAGAACGTTTAATCTTTTTTTTCTTGCTGATTTTTTCCGATTAACGTATTTCTTCCTGATTGTAAATATTGTACTGTTGATAAATTGTTGGTATCGCACCAAAATATAGTACCATTCTTTGTCGGGGACTTGGCTGTGCTATTCAAGTTTTATAGGTGTTTGACATTTACTCAGTAATTGGCAATGTGGAAAAAAATTGACGACACCTTTAAGCGGAATATTCATTTTTACTTGGCAAAGCAGCTTTTTGAAGATCAAAATTATGCGAAAGTAATGTGCTCTCCCTTCTATACAAACGATCGTAAAACCTTTTTAAAAAATCGGACCCAATTAGCTCTTTTAGAGCTTCAAAATCGTTCACGCCGCTTGAAGATACGGGTGCCTGGAATTATCAACATCCTGATGTGAGTCATCGAACGACAGGGAAACCAGTTTATCGTCTGTCGAATCGTACGTTGATCACATGAGCCATGACACGATCCCTTTGCCAGTCTATACTTGGAACTTGAAAGCTTACGGATTCGTCGAATTAGACGTGACGTCATATATTTTATATTCTTGCATATAATCGTCTTCCTATCGCTTTAAAGTCACGATGTCATCTGAAGGACAATTAAAATCAATATCAACATATAGATCAATGTTATAATAATTGTCAATAATTAATCACCTATATAAATATCAATAATTAATTATAAACTATATAATTAATATTTTAATGTAATAATATACAAAATAGAAATCTATCAGGTCTATTGGTTTCCTGAAATGGAATAAATCAAAGAAAAAACAATAGTTTGTCGACATTTTCAGTTGAACAAGAGAACAGTTCGTAGAACAAGTTTTTCTTTTACTTGTCGTTGCATTTCTTGATGTCCGGGGTTGTGAGGGGGAGAAACACCACGTTGCCCTGAAGATGCCCGAATGGGTGAAAGTGCTCAGCCAGCCAATAGAGAATCGGAGAATGAGTCGCCTGGAATAGTTTTTCGTAATACCTATCTCTGACGCTTATAATTTCTAATTTTCCTTCGAATCAATTAACTTCCTAACGTAGGCCGCTAGCCATTGATCTGTCGAATGTATAATTTTCAAATGCCAACTGTTATCCCTGAGAACAATAGCGCCGGAAACATTTCAGCCCAAAAAAACTTTCTCCGTTCTATTCGAAAATAGACGTTTGTTTTCAAAACGTCCTTAGATCTATTCCCGATCGTTTTGTTGTTTTGGACGGCGTCCAAAGGCGCAAGAACGGAGCCACTTGGGAATTTTCGAGTCATTAACATTTCAAAGCATCATCAAACAAAGCTTCTTCTAAGTTGAGGTTTGTATTAGTATTCTGTAGACAATTTACATGCGAGTGACTGCGATAAGGAGAGACAAGACCCAACCAAAATCAACATAGGTAGCTTCGTATTATTATTATAAATGTAATTTTAGTCTAGGAGGAGGAAATTATTGTGGTGATTTATATTGTAAATAAAGGCCTAATAGGTCATAAAATGAAGGACTTTGGTCAACAACTTCACCTTAAGGACCTTAAAAATAAATATTTATTTTTGTTGAAAATATTGTGGATATTTTTCACTGATAACCATATTTATGGTACTGAGTTATATCGAAGGTTCCTGTATGTGTCTGTGAAGTATTTAAATCCCTATCATAATTATACCTTCATGGGAAAGAGAAATATTTTCGTAAATTCAGCGATTGCATTTTTTTTTTTTTTTTTGTCTTTCAGGTTGTTTTGTGTGCTTGGCTTTGCCGTTCGCAGCAACGAAGCACGTCATCTGCTACAAAGGGCAGTCTTATTGGTGTCAAAATATCACGTGAGTAATATTTCTATCTAATGACTCGGTACGGTATTACGCAAATAAGAATAATAATAAGAATAATATGTTCTTCGCGTTAAAAAAAAAAGTTTATTTGTTTGAAAACAGGAGTATAGAAAGATATCTTTGGGAAACTGCCAAGGTCACGAGAGATTGAGATTGAGTTTTATATTGGCGGCCTCGATACCGCCGTGCTTTGTGTTTGGAAACCGAGTATTCTTATGCTTGAGAAAATATTTTGGCCCGTTTGAAATCAACGCATCGTATTTTGTTCTGAGAATATCCTATGGTAGACTTGAGTTTCTTAATTTCTTCTAATGGAAACCATCACGGGTAGATAGTTCGTAAATCTAGCTAAAAAAAAGGGCTCGATTTTATGAGTATACAAAATTTTTAAAATCTAAATTAATAAACCTTTAAAATGGAAAATTAAACGGATCATCGAAAAACAGTTGTCTGATTTGTGGCTTTTCAAATCGGTTGAAAACAATATTTTTTTGTTTTTCTGCAGAACGAGAAATGTCGCACAAGTTTCGGAAAATAATTTTTCTAGACACGTGTGTTATTTTTGCCATTATTTGCCACGCTATGTACGCATGTATAATGTCCAGATAAAACGTCTTGCAAAAAAAAAATATTTTTTCTATTGTAATATTGTAATTTTGCACGATTACTGAGACAACATTCTCTGAAAATTTCGTTGAAGAAATTGATTTTTCACGAAGATATGACGATTTATGCCATTTTTTGACTTCAGGTACACGGAATGACAGACACTTTTACGAAGGTTTCTAAGTATGGTACTATAAAAATTGCTTCCGAATTCACCTCCGTTCCGAATTCGACTTTACGGACGATCACAAAACTTCTATTTTCTACGTAAACATGGTTTACTGCTTTTATCGAACTTTTAGGGTTAAATGAGAAAAGAAACGGAATTTGATCATTTTGATTTACCCAACGTCAAATAATTATTTGACAGAATTAGGTTGACATTAGTAATGATTGCTATGCACTCTATACATAAGTTCGAACTATAGGAAAAAAGTCGAAAGACCTCATCGACAATTCAAGCCTTCGACGTTAGTGGCACATTGATCGTGAGAAGCAATAAACCATCGGGTTCTGAGCTTTATGGAAATCCTAGTTCTTTTTAAAATAGTCTTGACAACTATAATCGGCTCCGGTTAGGAATCCGAGACGCCCTTCGTTTACGATGCTCCAGATCAGACGAGAGACAACTCGTTTTCGCTCGTATCATAGCTTCTTAGAATGGCATGTCCTCGCGAGGCTATTGCCTCCACCTCTGTCAATTCCTCAACTCCTACCCGTACTAGCCACTGGAGACTATCCTGTCTCGAATAAACTGCATCTGCTTGGAACCTGTTCTACGACAAAGAGCGAGAGGTAGTTAGAAGTTTCATTGCATGGAATGTTACTGCAGAATCTCATGAGAGGTTGAAGAGACCCTTCCAGTAGCATTGTGGAGGAAATACAGGTGTTACGAATCGTAAAATCCGGAAATGTTTATTTTGCCCACGTTCAAGATAGTTAGATTTCTGTTATTGGAAAAAGTTTCCTACTTCCGATCTATTGTATCTAATTGAACAGCAATTTTATTGACTATCAAAAACGCATAAAATATTGAATGTACTCGTGGATGGAATCAGTCACTTATTACTTCCATGTTGACGCAGTTAATGGAAGTATTGTGATCGTATAAAAAATCGAATTCGGCACGGAGGTGAATTTGGAAGTATTTTCATAGTACTATACTCAGAAACACTTTCTGAGCTGTGTCTGTTGTAGAAAAATGACATAAACCGTCGTATCTTTGTGAAAAATGAATGAAACTCAATGAAATTTTCAAATACATTAGAAATTAGCCGTTTCGGGATTTTGGATAACACACAGTACTACCGAGATAAACCGTTCAAAGTTTGAAAGAGTCAATATTTTTCAACGTTTGACGTCTCAGAATGTTCAAGCGGATGACGAGCAGATGAGACATGATTTTTTTTTTGTGATTGTGTATGGGCTAAGTCTTCCTTTCTCTTTATGAAATTTGTCCTCTCGGCATATCTATCTATCTATTAGAATCCATCAGGTTGGCTACAGACCTTCTTGCATTTCCCACACATATACCAGAGGTGACATGATGAATCTTCAAAATAAGTATCTACCTAACGTCCTGAATTTAATATGTCTCATATACGTATCATCAGGTACCTGAAGATATTTATTCTCGTTGTGTCACTAATTTAATATGTCTCCCCGCCTTAAAAAGCCACTAGGAACGTTTCTCCTGCCACAAGCTTATCCTTAAGCCGAGTGGTTCAGCACACCGTTGAAAAAGTTTTTTTTTTAAACTAACAGCTGAATAGATTATAGTTGTACTATTGCAAATTAAACGACAGTCCTGAAATAATGATGTTTTTGCAGAACTGCCGTCGAATGCAATGCCGTTAAACATTGCATACAGAGCGTCTGGGAGCAGGAAGTGGCGATAGAAAAAGATGACTCGTCAATCTGCCAAACGTGCATTGATATGGTCAAATTGGCACGCGATCAACTTGAAAGCAATGAAACTCAAGTGAGTCCATTCTTTCTATATAAATTGATCTCTTTTTACGCTGTAATTTCTCAATATCTTCGTATTTTAAATTTTGCTAATGAAAATTTACTCTCCTTTGAGGGTTCAAATGGTTAAAAAAATCGTATGATAATTCACTTTTCATCGTTTTATCTATTCGGTTGTTTCTATCGAATTGCTTTTTAACTATATTTTATCGTGACCTTTAGTTTTCTCTTATTTTCAGCTCTCTGTTGTTTTCACTTTGACCCCGATACGATTCGATAGACAATACTATCTGAATATTTTCCACAACCCGACACTACGGATTGTTTATCATAATATTTGTGCCGTCTATGAAAAAATTCCGTGCGTTTGGCAATGCCCTTTGTTTTAACTGACGTAACGTCGCCATCTTATCTTTTGCCTGTTGGGAAGGTGCCTCATCTTTCCAAAAGGAGCTGTTGTAGATTCGTTCGAGGAAAATATATTAAATAAAAAACCATTAATCATAAAATTATATACTACTATAACTATTAAATGTATTATATTATTACAAAGAACGACTTTGCGATTACAATTTGAGGAAGCATTATGAGAAGATCGAACTATGTAACTTGTGCATTATGGATTCTAATTGATCGATTTATTATAAACGCAAAGAAACTTTTTCATTAAGTTTTTCCCGTACTTATGGATTACGTGCGCGTGCGCACGCAAAGAGCAAAAGCTCGCAATTCAAACCGTTTTTTGTGCACAGTGCCCATAGAGTATCTTAGCATAGAATATGATTTCACTCTTGACAAACAAGCAGACTCTCAAATGTGACACGTCCGACAGTTATTATATACGCTCAGTTGTTATAGTATCTGAAGACCTAATCAACATTCAGTCGATGGTTAATTGTTGTCGATTTCTGCAGGAAGAGATGCGCCAAGTGCTCGAAGGTATCTGTCAAGTGATACCTGAAAAGCATCTGAAACACGACTGCGATAAACTCATGGACGACTTTGGATCCTACATTGTCGATACGTTGGCGTCCCAGATGAATCCAGACATTGTTTGCTCGGTTGCCGGCCTTTGCTATAGCGACAAATACAAGAACATCAAGGTGGGCTTTCTTTGTAATTTGAACGTGAAAATTAATATTGAAGGGTTTTCCATCCTTCTGATCTTTTGAAACCAATGTGTTCAATCTTTTTTGTAGTTTATTCCATTTAAGTTGTTATTGGCTTATCAAAGATTTATAGTCTGTCTATAATGAAAACACTTGACTTGGAACGTCTTTCAGCTCACGAGAGAACAATCAGTGGTGTGCATAGATCACACAGCACTTCCATGTTTGAGTCGGTAAAAGGTGTAACGGATGAAACTCGGAATTCTCACTCACTTTACTCAAGTCACTTTGACCATTACTCACTTCGTAATCATGACACTCGTGCAAAGGCATCAACGTTAGTATTCTACAACCATTATTGGAAAACTAGCCAAGAGACCCACAAATAGAAAAACGTGCGAATTAGAATAATATTGCGGAAATACAGTCTTTGAACCTTATGATACAAGTCATATTTTGTAAAATTGGATAATTTTTATTGCAATGAAACCCAAGATTGATATGATCGATATCGAAATCCCATGCCTAGTCGTTTATTCTAGTCCTCTGTTATCCAAATATAAAGGCCTTTTTTAAAAAATCTCTTTGGGCACGGATGATTGAGGACACCGATGTACACACCCTGTGTGAATCGTCAGAGCTCATATATCAGCGACAAACTACTTATTAACTCTATATTTACCTCGTTCAGGCTGTTAAGCAGATGGATTGCGATGGATGCAATGATTTCATGAAGCTCGTCGAAGGAAACATCGAAACTGCGTCTACTGCCGATCTTCACAATGTTTTGGTTGTTGTAAGTTTTCTACAAAATAAAGATACAAACTTTGACTTTGAATATACTTACGAGGAGCGTTCTTAGGTTCTATCGCCCTGAAAAAAATTAAAACACGGTTTTTCAGAAAACGCTGAAAATTTTGATTGTACAGATATTCATAATTGTGGGCAAACTCCTTGATGGAAACCAGTATTTTAAATATTTTTATATTTCCTGATTACTTAATTTAACGTCAATTCAATTGCCTAATGATACAGCTGAAGAGAGTGTTTGGCGAGCATTCCGACTAGTATCGAATGATTTTTATAGCTCCACGAATAATCGATTGAAACCATTGTTCTAAATATCTCAAAATCTTTAAAATTCTGCACAAAAGCAGCGATAGATCGAGAATTATCAAAGAAGACTCTGTTATTGTCTAATTCGATTCAGCGTCCAAAAATATTATATAAATTTATTCCAAATAAACCTTCGTTGGAAAACCCTTTGAAAATGCAAATCCTCCTCCATAAAACAACTCCGAAAATGCCCTTGAAATTGAATGAGCGGTTTCGCCAAAAATCTAGCATTGTCAGACCAAGAATGATTTTTGTTTAAATTTCGAGAATTTAGCTATTATATTTTCCTCTGAGAAGTATTGATGGTGGACAGAAAGAATGTTTTATCGGATAGTCGGATTCTGCATGTCTTGAAACGGGCGAGGCATCGTAGTCACCTTTTTAGATCGGCATGGGAATTAAAGTTCTTAAAAAAATTAATTAAAGACCAATAGTAGTCATGCCAGCAGCTCTAATATCTTCTAATCGATTTGACTGAATTTATGCGTGGACTGCTTGAGTGAATGAATTGGAGAACCAGTCGATTTTTGCCCCTTCAACCACAAGAGTCTGCTATGTTATTCCCTAAGCCAAAAAATGTCAAATTTTTGTCATTTAAAAACACCTAACTCTGGTAGAAAAACTTTAGATATTTGTTGAGCAATGTCAAATTAACGTCGATTTCCAATAAAAATCTTCAGTTTGATAACGCCCAATTTCTGTTCATCTTATCTACATCATATATTCTGAATAACATTGAATTTCTGGTTAAAAACGTCTCTTCTTAGTTGGGAGTCTTCATTTTTACGTGTTCTATGAGCTAATTAATTACTTAATGGTGGAAAACATTTTCGTTCGACCTCAGGTTTGTCGGAGTCTTGGTTCATTCTCCGAAGTTTGCACTTCCTTGTTTACTGATCACATGGAAAGCGTTGACGCTCTCATCAGAAACAACATTCGAGCAAGTCCTGTCTGCGATTTGGCCGGCGTCTGCTCCAATAAATTCCACAACCACAAACCTCGTAACCACAAGGTAATCGTTAATTGGAAAAATTCTAGCTAATCTGCATTAAATATCGTTTAGCTTTGAACCCTCTCATCTCCTTGAAATTGATTGAGAAAATTTAATAAGGGGATTCGTTTACACTTCAGAGACCCTCCAGCCCCCTGAAGATAGAAGTAGAGTCGATAATCTGTGCACGACTGTCAAATGGGCATATAACATGACTATTATCCTGTAATAGAATAGATTAAAGACAACAAGAATAAATCCAGGATGGCCGCACAGCTGGCCAATTGATGCCGTCCTGGATCCAGGAAATGTGTTAAAGAAAAGCTAATTTACTGCTGTGCGTAGTCCAAACATTATTGTCAGATTTCAAGGTGACTGCAAGGCTGTCATCTGCTGTAATGTTAAATTAAGAGTTAGAGTAGAAAGAACTCTTTGTTTTATTTATTATCAAGGAAACTTTTATTTTTAATATTTTTGGTCATTTATCGATTTATTTGTTTATTTGGTTTGATATTTAGAACACCACCCTATCATTGTTGGAGGGGACCCACTACTAATTCAACTCCACTAATTCATAATACTTTATAAATAATGATGGCTGGTTAGCTATCCTGCATAATGTCTTTGTTGTCGTCTAATTTAATGCGGTATTTTCCGCTCCAGGTGCCGCAATCGCCAGTCGAGGTCCAAGTGTTCAAGAAACCGCTTACGGACGATCTTGCGTGCGAATTCTGCGAACAGCTCGTCCACCATTTGAGGGATGTCCTCGTCGCAAACACGACCGAGGAAGAATTCAAAATGGTGCTCATCGGACTGTGTAAAATGAGCAAGTTCAAGGAACAGGTATGTAAAATGTAAAAGCTGATTAAATTAAACCGATAAAATTATAGTCTTAGAATTTTATTTTTTCTCAGTTTGGTAATGTTTCTTTAGACATTTTCTTATTATAAGAAAAAAAAAACTCTTCCTTAATTTAAGAATAGAATTTCTTAGATTTCTTGCTATACCTTGACAATTTGGTTTTTATTTTGTTGTCAAAATAATAATTTAATTCTTCGTTTTTGGGTAGTCGCTTCATATCTTCTTGGTTTTGAACTTTGCGGGGGAGAAAAACTGGGCAACTCATTCTCCTTTTTCTTTATTGCCCGCCGAGCACTTTCGCCCCTTCGGGCAATAAAGAAAAAGGAGAATGAGTTGCCCAGTTTTTCTCCCCCGCAAAGTTCAAAACCAAGAATAATTTAATTCTATTCTCACGTTGTTAACACAGAAGGGATGACCCTGTTCATTATTATTTTTTCAGTGCGATGCTTATGTCGATCAATACTATGATGCTGTGTACTATTTCCTCACTAGCGAACTTGATGGAAAGATGTTGTGCTCTCAGATTAAAATTTGCCCATCCAACTCGACTGCCAAGGTGAGACTGATTTCCTCCTTTTATTTCCAATCTCCAAATTCTTGACATCTCGAACTATTTAAACATTATAAAAATCCCTTTGTATCCTTTTATATCCCTTTATGTCTTTTTAATAATCATATTAATAATCATTAATAATCATAATGGTCATGTTTTCACAGGTGGTCCGCCCCGAACAGCAACGTAAGTATAAAAAAGAAGTTAAATACTTTTTAATACCACGCTGTCAAATTTTTTAATTAGACAAATTGACTTTTCAGCACAACAATTGCCAATTGAAAGGATGAAATTGAATCTCGTGCCTGAACAGTTTTTAACGTCCGTCGGCTCGAACCAAGCGGTCTGCTCTTTCTGTGAATACTTGCTCCATTTTATCCAAGAGGTAGGTCAAAGTTAAAACTTTAACCTTTATCAGTATGCAAAAATTGGCACAGATGTTCTTTAGTTATGTCCTGACAGCTTTCTCTTTCCTAAAAACTTGATCAATTCAATTTTTCACCAAATTTATTTCAAATCTGGTCCTTCCATAATTTCTTCATTTGTACAGCATTTTTGGATTCTTGGGTTTTTAAAACAGCTTTCAGCTGCTGCTATTTTATTTACAACCGTTTTTCCCTTCTAGGAAATCACTTTGCCCAGTTCGGAAGTTGCGCTGACCAAATACATGGAACACATTTGCACCAAATTGCCAGCCACGATTCGAGGACAATGTCAGTCATTTTTCGACACCTACATGGACCAGTTTATCGCAATTTTGGCCAACAAAATTGACCCGTCTCAGGTGAGAGAATATTTTCATCTCATTAGCGCTACCTCTTGTAGTTATTTTGAACTAAATGTCTCAGTGCCATTGTCAAAGATTGTCATTTTCCTAGCTCAGTCTGCTTCCGTCCCAGTTGATTTTTGTGCCTGTTAATCAGTCGTAGATAAATGTAGTACTTAATCATTTTCACTATCTCTGTTATTCATTTTGAAAAATCCTAAAAGTTCCTCCTTCTGAAAACAACTAAATGTACTTACGAATGACGACACAACATAGTTTCTGAGATGAAATGGCGGATTGATTACGGAATACGGTCATGGTATAACGACCCGACAAAAAAGAAAATAGGGCTGCCCCATTGCATATGAAATGTGCAAGTATTCCTCATGTTTTCAAGAGATGCTAGCTATCGCCAGAGTGGTCATACGTCCTCAGGCCTATGCAGTGGACCTTCCTTTTTCCTTGTTCCGTGGAATGAAGGATAAATTAGTTCCAGTTAGAATGAACTGACAGCTAATGTCTACTAGCTAAAGCTGCTGTGTAAGAGCTAGTTGTAGTTAAAGGAGCTTTACATTCTTATTTTGGAGTTGTGACAGGGAGAAAAACTGGTGGCGAATTCTCTCATTATTCTTTTGCTTCAATAATAATTTAAGAAGACCATAGCTCCGAAATTCTTGAGTTAAACCCTCTTTCCACATTTCTGAAAATCTCGCAAATTCTACACGAAAGCTGCTAATACTCGAGAACCATTAATGCCATCGACCATACGATGGTCTCATTCGATTCAGTGTCCTAAAATCTATTGAAATAAATAATGTCAATATTCACCAGATATATTAAATAATCTGAGTGTGTACTTGCTGAATTTATTTTTTACAAACTTGTGGTTTCAGGTTTGCCCCACTTTGAGAGCCTGTCCAACTCAGCTGGCAGCTGTTGAGTATAAAGACAAGCCTACATGCCCTCTCTGCCTCCTTGCTATGGATGGGCTTATTAAGAAAGTTGGAAAAGATAGCCGCACTGAGGTATGTATTCTCATTAATGGACATTTCCCCGGCGATATATTTATTTTATTTGGCTGTTGACAGTAAACTGACTCATAGTCAATGGAAAATGTCATCATGTTTTTTTTTAAATTCATTTTTTAAATATTTTTATCATTGGACCAGGAACTTGTTTCTGAAGACTTTCACTTCTCACTCCACAAATCCACACTTTTATGACTCCAGAGATGAAGATATACTGATGGATGTATCCTTGTAAAATAATTATTCCATCCGCAGCTGGACATTCAAGACGCCCTCGGCGATCTTTGCATGCGCGACGAATTCCCCACATCGGTGCTTTTTGAATGCGTGAAATTCGTCCAAAGCTTCCGAGGCCCTATCACGGACATGGTCATGGCTGATTTCAACTCTCAAGAATCATGCGTGTATATCAATCTTTGCTCACCTCCTGCCGACGGAATGATCCCTCCTCCAAGACAGGAAGAAAATTTTGACGAGGCGTCTGACATGTTGATCGGTGCCGGCGATGTCGGTATGTATCAACGAATTTGGAAGATCATAATAACTGCACCGTGAAGTTAAACTAGGAAAGCATACTAAACTGAAGTGAAACTCTGATAATAATTGGAATAAGCGAGATAATATAGTACAGTAGAGCATAGATGAGAAGGGAATAAGAAACTGTCTTTATTATCAATCAGCACATGCGTTCAAAACAGCGTTACTCTCGTGTGACCTGAGGGGAAAACGTAATTTACCTCATCATCACCCTCAAGATGAGACTATCAGAGAAGGGTGTAAAAAAACAGTGAAATAGTTCCACTTTGAGAGAAAGCAAACTAAATAAATCAAAAGGTAAACTTTGAAAAAGACAGCATCAGTTGCGAATTGAAAAACAATTGTCACAAATGCGCCTAGGCTCATTAAAGTGCAAAGGATATAGTTCTGGTCGATGATGATGGTGCGTGCGGTCCAGGTTGCATGATTTCCCAGTAGGCACCAAAGCACCGTAATCTACCTCAAAGATCCTACCTATAATTTATTAATAACAATAGGATAATTCTTTCTGCAGGTTGAGGGGGAGAATAACGAGACGACCTCTTCTCCATTTTTCTTCTTTTTATTACGCCGAGTACTTTCGCCCGTTCGGGCTTCTTCAGGGCATTATAGGACCAAGGGTACCTATGGCCCCTGGGTACCCTTGGTCCTATAATGCCCTGAAGAAGCCCGAACGGGCGAAAGTACTCGGCGTAATAAAAAGAAGAAAAACGGAGAAGAGGTCGTCTCGTTATTCTCCCCCTCAACCTGCAGAAAGAAGTAATACGACCACCTGGAGAAGAAAAATAGGATAATTTAATTCAAGATTTAACAATGACATATGATAGTAGAAAAATGCTCGCGCTCAATAATATTTCCTGTTCAACAGCGACGAACGAAATTCACGAAAAGCACACCAAGCAAACCCCAAATGTTTGCGTCCTGTGCGAATTTGTTATGAGCAAACTTGCGAAGGAGCTTGCTGACAAGAAGACAGAAGTAAGCCTAAGAATTTCATAACTTGGACGTTGTCCTTTCGTCAGCTGCGGTATTTCTAATTGTCTTGTTTTCAGGAAGAAATCAAGGAATCCATCTACAAAGTGTGTTCTCATATGCCGAAAACGATTCGTGACTCGTGCAAACAGTTCGTCACTCAGTACGCTGATTTGATTTTGAACCTCCTCATCCAGGAAGTGTCGCCGAAGCTGATTTGTACAGAATTGGACCTTTGCCTCAACCCTGAAATACAGATTGCAAGTTAGTATAATTGGGGAACATCGTTACATCGAACATCATTTCTTTTTCCTAGAGTGCGAGGATGATAGCTAACAGAGAATTACCAATTAACCGCCGCTATATTAACATAAAAAAAAATATATATAGATGAAATTTCGTACATTAGTTTGCTAGCCAATCTATTGGAAAACGAAAAAACGCTGCAAATGATTGTACAGTGGTTTATTATTAGTATTTTCTGATACGTCCTTCCTCGTGCGTACTAACTCAACCTTCTTTCCTTTTTGACCTGCCCTACTCAAAAATAATCTAAACTTTTCCCAAAAGAGACATTAATTTTTGTTAGACCCTAACCCTCATTGACGACTACAAAATGTATTACAAGGATGGATCAACCATGTTTATTGATAATCTACACCAAATAAAAATCGAAGTAGAGAATCAAAACGGCAAACTCAAAAGAATAATCACAACGACATACAGAAACAAAAAACGTGAAATAAAAATCACTTGTCTCTGATTACCACTAGTTTTTAAGTGTCTGGGGCTATGAATTCCTAAGCTAACTTAGGATGAGTTAATCACCGCCTTCAATCTGATAGTGAAATCAAATCTTTGAGTCCAGTTTTACCCCTCTATTGGTGAAATTACCCTTAGTCCTTTTCAGTTGCGATTTCCTTCATGATAAGAGTATCTGTGCTGAAGTTGGGCATGGCAAACAACGGGCATCCAATTTCTTCTATTAACCTCAGGCCTTTGATCATCTTTTTACGTTTTTGAGCTCATCAACGTTACCCTACAAAATGTTTTTCGACTTTTATCCAAGTCCCATTTTTAGGAGCGTCTTGAGGGAGTCAGTGCTCCTTGTAGTACGCTACTGAATTTCACCTTGAACTAACAAGCTGAAATGAGGAAATGTCAGGACTCCTCAACTTCCCTAATCCTCCTAGATTTCGAAAGGGTTGGAAGGATTTTCTTGCCAGCTGGTATTTATCATAGATCGGTATTGGCTGCAATTGCTAACAAGGTTTCTCATGGCCGGCAGGCTTTCTTGACGTCAACTTTAGAGTTGATACTCAATAGAATCCGGTTTATCTCAATCGGACATCATTTCATCCCAGAAAATTTTTTCCCGACGTCAGTTTTCTTTTTCTGACTGTTGATAATTTCTAACACCTTATTTGCACCTACTTGAATTGAAATTTGCCGACTTCATTTTTTCACAGATCCCATCAAACGCTGCGTGCTATGCGAAATTTTCATGGACTTCTTGAAGACGATCATTACCAATGATGATGTTGACGAGGTTTTGAACAAGAAAATGTTGAAAGCCTGCGACCAGTTCCCACGAAATGACATCGCTCTTGTACGTATTAAAAAAAAATTAAATTAATTCTCAATTGGCTGAGCGGGGGAAATACCTTTCAGATTCTTTTTCACTAGCGCTTTTTTCTCTTTGGGTGTCATCAGGGCTTTATAGCCGGCTAACTTGATGGCACTCATTGTGTACCTTTGAATACTAGGTCCACTTAGGTCCTCACGCTCCTCAAAGGACGTTAGCTGTGGCGGATGGCGTCATAGGAGAAGCGGTACGTGACCCTAACAACGCTGTAGGCTTTGGACGACTATGTCTTGGTTCAAGTTTAACACGTGACGTTATATGGACACCTAAATTGCATAACCTTCATAGATTGGAACCCCTGTACCTGACAAAAACTTCCGAAACTGTGAAACCACTGACAACTACCTAATCAATTTTCCTGGGGATTATGTGGATGATACGATCACCAATCATCATGTAACTCTATAGAGTTTCTGAGTGTCTTCACACCCCTACTCTAGAACTAGGGCTGTTGCCATACTTGCCAATATGCCATAAATACTTTATATAGTACATAACCCAAAATCTTTTGAACGTTTACACCTACAAACATAGCTCCACAATTGATCGATGATTTACCTCATTGCAGAATATCTCAAAATTTCACATAAAAACTGCAAAACTTGAGAACCATTAAAGCTATCACGCTCGCAATCGTCTCAGTCGATGCAGCGTTATAAAATCGCCTTTCACGGTAAAATAAAATATTTCACACGGAAACTTAGCGTTTCAAAATACAATACTTGGGTGCTATCGCTATGTTCCTGAAAAAAAGAAACCATTGATGGCTTGACTTGACTTCTGAGGTTGAACAGTTACCGTCTACTTATGAGGTTAGCATCTGGACTACTCACCCTAGACAAGTCTTCGTGCCAACCTCTGTGGCACGTGAAAACTCTCTATTTTTTTTGTTGTCATTTTTGAATTCAAACACTACTGTTACTTCACTTGTCACTTTTCATGTTAAATTATTGTTTTTAGTGTCAATCAATGGTGGAACAGCTTGGGCCGCAGATAGAAGCGGTTCTACGCCAAATCCCCGTTGGTCCCCTCGCTTGCCGTCATCTCCACATGTGCCATAGAGATAGAGCTACGCAGCAGCTTCAGTTGCTTGGCGTTGACCTTGGCCCTAGCTGCCTTACCGGAGCCGAATATTGGTGCAGCAGTTCAGAAAACGCAGTCGAATGTGATGTAAGTATTCTCTTACACTAATCGACCTTGAACCGAGCCTTACCTAGAGTTTGATGATGCATTTTTACTTTTCTCCCACAACTTATTATTTTTAATTTTCAGAGCTAAAAAAATCTTTCTATACTTGCTGGAATGCTCGTCAAACACTGTCTCAAGTTGTATTGTTAGAAAAATACTTCAATTTCTAATTGGAAAATTATGAAAAATGAAAATAATTAAAATCACCTTAGTGTTTTGCTACGGAGTTTTTACTATAGTTACCAATCTGTTAAGTGGAAACGCACACAATTGTTAGGATCAGTTTGATGGTTTTCTTAAATCATAATTAAAGCAAAGTCATAATAAACCACTGTATAATAAATTGCAGCGTTTTTAATTCTTTTCCTTTTACATTCACCCCAATTGACTACTGTAATTCAAATCCTGTGTATGCGAAAATAAATAATATATCCCGCATTTACACTCCTCTTACTGATTTTCACCCCGTTTGCTTTTGCAGAAAGTCGAATACTGCGAGAAGGTTGTTTGGAAGTCAGAAACCGGCGCTGAGGAGAGGAAACTCAAAGGAGCTGACATCATGTAAATAAGTGAAGTGTCTTTCATACTGACTCTTACCGTATTTTCTATTACGAGTTTATTATAAAAAATCAATTGCCCCAAAGCAATGCTCGTAGCCTTTATAGATTTGTGGCTGTTACTTTACAATTAGTTTTTTTTTTACCCAATAGTCAAAAGTATGAACAATTAGCTGTTACATTTGAGGAAGAAATTTCAACCTAACCTCTGTCTATGCGATCAGATTTGCTAATTGCTTTTCGGTAGCCAGTTGTTGTCTATATAATTTCGTTCATTATCAGACGGTGGCCAAAATCACTGTCTATCATGTATCATAGTTACCTCTGAGTGTGTTGGCTCATGTAACTTTTTTCTCCAATTCAATGGCAAAAATATTAATAGTAGAAAATGTTGGCAAATTCGAATTTACCGCTGTGAATATTGATACACTGTATAAGCTTTTGAATTGTGTGATCAACGAAATAAACATTTTGAAAATCGATTGTCGATATTTCCTTCCCGGAAAAATGTCTAGTTTCCAAAGATTAAATTCAAAATACACAAATTCTCGAGTGCATTTTCTACAGTTACTTACACTAGTGAAAAGGGATTACGATCTTTTGAATAGGATATTTGAAGAACCGATATACGCACGATATATGCCCGAATGGGCGAAAGTGCTTGGCAAGCCGACAATAAAAAACAGGAGAGCAAGTCGCCCTGGTTCTCTCCCCCTCAACCCCAACAACGAAGAAATAAAAAGTATTTCCATCTTAGCATACCGGTTAAGGGTCAGATCAACATTTTACCGGGCATTTAAATATTCTTCTAACGTCCTCAACTCCTTAACGTCCTAACGTTCCGCAGCGAAATTCTCAATCGGAATAATTTATATACCTGCGCTTCCATAATAAAGATCCTCGGATCGGTAACGTAACTTAGCACGTATAATTTAAGTTCGAAGCGTTGATATTGTCTCTCGGTCGGGATATCGAGATTGAATGTTCGCTGTGAATGATAAGATCGTCTTATGGCGTTATAAACGAAAAGGACCCAACCTCCTCTGTCGAAGTTCTCCAAGACGGATCGCCCTATCATTTAAATATATATTGACCGAGTATTTGACTAATCTTGTTCAAGACGACACGGAGCGAAGGACGGCCAATGCGGGAGTCCATGATCCCCATACAAACTCGTCTTTTTCTTCTGATTTATCGCCGTATTAATATTCCTCAGGCTCGTCACCATCGAACGCCTCTCCGTCTCCGCCCTTTTCCGCCCCCGACATTTTCGCCCCGCTTTTTCAACTTCTGGTGACACGGCGAGCTCCTTCGGAGAGAAATTAAGTCGAAAAGCTTTCCCAACGTGAAACGCCCTTTTTCATCGATAGCTTCCTACCGGTGAACTAGTAGTTCGATGGGAATGTGAGGAAATCGCCGTGTGGAAACGTATAAAACGAGCGGAGGTTTTAATTTTCATGAGCTTTATAAATTTCCAACGGGGGAAATAAATAAGTGGTCGATAGAGTTTAAAAAACGCTGCAAATGATTGTACAGTGGTTTATTATTCCTTCGCTTCAATAATGATCAAGGAAGACTATCTATTTGTGATTTTAATTATTCCGAACATTTGTGAACGTTCCCACCGAAAAACAGATTGGTAACTATCGGGGAAAATTCCGTAGCAACTATTGAAACATGCCTTGAAACGTAAAACATCAAATTTTGAGGGGGTTAGAAAAAATTTTTCTTGGCGATTACAATGGTTTATTATGCAATAATAAACCAAAAAAAGGAGAAAAAATACAAAATAATGTATTTATAAATTGTACAAAAAATCTTTTCCGCGTTTTCGGGCCCCAAATTAATAAGCCACGTATACATTTGTTTTTATTTAATTTACACCGGGAAAGTTACAATTAGGAAGCTACGCTACTCACTGTATAGATCGCTCTTACTGTATAGTCGCTCTTAAAGTAAGAGAAGCAATATTTATATCAGGCAACTCGCCCGTAAGGAGGGACGCGATAACTGTAGAGACAAATATATTGCTAGTTCGAAAAATCTCTTTTGACATAGATAGATAATTGTAGACACCGATATTCACACCCGATCGCGAAGCAACTGACAAGTTGCTCAAAGTTGCCAGTCCGCGAAGGCCGTCTCAATTCAGTGGGACGCAATCGCAGAAATAACAGTCGCGTCTTCAGCTTAGAAACGACATTGCCTCGTATTAATATCGCGGTCGTTTGCGGACATAAATGCAGCAAGTGGCTGAGCCGGTCTTTTGTCATGTTAAAAAGGCCCATATGGCCAACACGCCTATCGTCAACTCTCGTGGGAGCGGGTCGCCGATTTACATAAAATCCATTACGAGTCGCAAACCGAACTTTGAGTTGGGATTAAAGGATAGAGCACTTGGAACATGTTCTTAGAATGGTTTAATTTTCGAATCGGCCAATAGACGAGGGTAGATTAACGAATTATTTTTTGAAATGATAAGTTTTATTCGTACCTATATGGTTGTGTAAAATAAACATTTACGGCCTCAGGACCTTCAAACGTCGCGGAAAGTCCGAGTAACCGTTTTATTTCGCGTCTCGTTAAAGTAAAATATTTTTTATCAGAACGAATGAGACTACTTTGTTGGTAATTGCCACATTACAACTTATTTTTCCAAATTTCGAAAATTGTTGGTTCCTCAAAAACAGAAAACACCGTCCGCAATCAACACTTTTCCGGCCAAACTAGGTGTACAAGCTAAATTTTTGCAATTTTCACCAAAAATCAATTTTGGCCTGACAACTCGTATTTTCCAATAGAAAAAAAAAATAAAAAAAGGGTGTATTTGCTATTAATTTCTACAGATTTTAGGACGCTAAATCAAATGAGACAATAAAGGAGTCGATTGCTTTAATAGTTCTCGAGTTATCTCAGTTTTTTATGTGAAATTAGGGAGATTTTCTTAAATTTGGTTAAAGAGTTCTCGGAGCTATAAAAATCGTTCTATACTCGTTAGAATGGCCGTCAAAAGCTATGTCGTTAGGTGAATAATTTAACTTTAAATGAGACAATCAAGAAAAATAAAACTGATTAAATTTACGACAGTTGCTATTGAATTTTCCTTCATTTGTTTTTACCAATCTGTTGTTGGTTGGAAACGTTTACAAATTCTTCTAGGTGAATACGTCCACAAATATTCGGAGTAGTTTTTATCACAAATGGACGAACTTCTTAAATCATAATTGAAGCGAAGGAATAATAAACCACTGTACAATCATTTGCACCGTTTTTAATCGGATATTCGGATTCTGCATGCCTTGAAACGTAAAACATCAAATTTTGAGAGGAAGTTAGAAAATTTTTTCTTTGGGCGATTACAATGGTTGATTATTGAATAATAAACCAAAATGGTCTCTAGTGTTCAGCAACCTTTCGGATACAAGCTCATCAATTTATTTCAAATAAATCCCCCTTTTCCTAGTGACCTGATATCTACTTACTACAATTCATAGCCGAGAAATATTTTTTTTACAAACTTGAAATTGTCGGGAGATAGCTGTATAAAAATGTAGGAACATTAGGTATTTTTCTCTCGAGGAAACGTCATTGGTCCGTTTATTGGTGGCCATTATCTGAAGGCGGCCGCAGCGGACGGGACCAATATATCTACAGGCCTCCCGCCCTCCGTCGTTTCCAAGGATTAGTGGCTACACTATCTCAACCCTCTTCCCCTTTAGGACCTCCGGACCCCTTCCCGACCTCTATCTCGTCGCTTTCTAATTAAAATGACCCCCTCCCCCTTTCCCTTCGGTAGATTCACCTCGCGTTGATATTACCCTATACACTCGGGCGAAAAGGGTGAGGTGTGGAAGTTTTCGTAGGAAATGGGAAACGGGTAACTTTCGAGGAAAAGGGGAGTCTTTTCGAAGGCGGGGAAGAGAAGGAGGTTTCGCCCGGAGACCAAGTTCCTCCATCTCCATACTTAATCCTCCTCCGGTGGGCACCAGGGCGCACTAAGCCTTATCAGTAATCTGTTAATATAATTCCTAACGGGCGTCCTCCCCATTCCTCCGCTCTTAACTTGGAACCCCTTCCCTATCACTCCACCCTTCCTCACTAATTGCATTGCAAATTTCTTTAACCCCCAAACCTCGGGTTCAAGTTAACGCCTACTTTGGAGTTTGATTGCGGCCGCATCGAGCCAATATTCAGGTGGAAGTCTTGAATAACGGCCACGTTCTCGGAATAACGTTATTCATACAATGTCAGCCGATTATTCGCGAGAGGAAATTCGAATTTCCATATAAATATACTGCTTCTATTATACGGAAAAGGGTGATGACGAAAATGAGTATGTATGGATCACACATAGCACTTCCGCGTAAGGGTCGGTAAAATAGGAGTATCAAGTCGGTAAATGAGGTAATAAAAACGCTGCAAATGATTGTACGGTGGTTTATTATTCCTTGCTTTAATATTGCTTTTTAGAAGACTATACATAATTTGTGAACGTCCCCACCGAAAAACAGATTAGAAAACTCCGTAGCAACTATTGTAATTTTAATCATTTTTATTTTACTTAATTTCAAAATTAAAAGCTATTAATTAAAATTTTTGTCTAACGATACAGCTGCAGAGAGTTTTTGATGACCATTCCAACGAGTATAGTACGATTTTTATAGCTCCAAGAACGCTCGAGTTATACCCTCATGCCACAAACTTTACAAAATTAACACAAAAAGCTTTTATTTATTCATTTATTTTTGTTTGTTGTATATATGAAAAAGAAGAATATGAGTCCATTTTATTTCAATATTTTCCCAAGAACGTTTTTTTTAAGTATAAGAGGAAAAGTCAAGCAATATTGAGGCGTTTCGATGTTGGAAGCGATGAATTGAAACGTCGCGCGGTAACGGCAAAAATGCGCAATGAGCCGAGGGGTTGAGTATATAAGGGGCTGAAACCCTCGGCAAACTGAACATATGATCACTGCTATGATAGCTAATGACACTAGTAGGGATCAAGCTTTATGATATCGTCTACCTCCTGTCGGTTCCTCAGTCGAACGTGAAAGATTTGCAATCAATTTGAATTTTGGTTTATTTACCGATAACTCCATAATATCGCATATCATAACAGAATTGAAAAACTGGATTGGAAAAAAGCTACAAATGATTGCTGCGTGTGATTTTACTTTATAGATGAGAGCGTCTGAATCATTGATATCATTTTATCATTGTAATCGCTCTAGTTATATCACATTCCACATGTATTAATTCTCAAAAATTGTACACAAAGTTTGCGATGGTCTCAATGAGCTCAGCGTTAAAGAACTAATATTCAAAATTAATATTTCTCAAAAAATATAAATTTCATAACACTTTAAGAAAGAGGGTAAAAACACACTTCTAACAGAGCTAGTAGCGTTTTTGGCTGAAGAATTGAGAAATTTAGAAGAAATTTTTTTTTCAAGGAATGTAGCTTCTCTATTTTATCCTGAAAAGTGTTGACGGCAGAGGAAATCTTTCAATAAAATTTTTATTCATTTTTCCGATCATTCTGCTGTAGAATTTCATTCACGCGCACGATTGATGGCTGATTTATGAAAAACTCTTTATCTTATAAATTACAGCGTCCAAAACAGCCAGTTTCTGAAAACTGATACCTAAAACGACGTTTTCCGGTAATTTTCGATTTCTTTAAAAAACCGGAGTCAAAAATGGAAATTTTTTCCAGCCGATGACCTTAAATTTCAAACGACCCCAATTTTTTCATCCGATTCCACCTGCCCAGTTCGCCAATCGACCATATACCTAAGGTTTGTCCAGTTCTATATTTATAGATTATAATTATTTCGTACAGTACATTCATTACATCGCAACTCGTTCTTATCCTCAAGACAAGACAAATCTGCCATCACTCGTGCGCGTGAATGAAATTCTGCAGCAGAATGATCGGAAAAACTGCGGCCGACGAGATGAACAGTCGGTTGAGAAAATTATTATCGTGAGAGATGAGGCGGCTAACATTTACTGACAGACCCTCCGGATCCCTCTCGTGATCAGATAGTGCAATTGAACTCAATGTTTCACCCATCGTTAATAACGCATGCTGTTCAAAAATGTCTAGAAATTATTCGGTATGAAACGAAGAAAAAAAGACAAAATATAGAACTGATGAAACGTAAAAACAGAAAATATAAATAGATGGTACGAGAAGTTTCGCATTTAAATTGTTTTCCAAAGTTCAAAATACTATTTATTTCCATGTCAGAATTCTGTTTTATTGGATTGGTAACTAAAAAGAAAACGTCTCAGCGATTTTTTGTAGTTTCCCCCAGAAAATGTAACAGACGGGCAAAATTATTTTGTTTATTTTACTACAATGTTCAAAGCGATTTTTAGAGGGGCTAGCTTTTTCTCGAGCAATTACACTGATGTATTTTCTATTAAATTTTATCGAATAATAAACCAAAAGTAAAAAATAATAGTATCGGGTTTCATTCGGTTGTTTTAGATGGCGTTAGCACGAGAAAAGGATGGTGGTTTAGATTGTCATAGCTCATATTAAGAGGGGGTGTTGCTGGTCTGCTGTGCGCGCAGAGAATTACAACAATACTGTGTCAGTACAATAACACACCTACCGCCTATCCAGCCGACCAGTACATGCCCTCGCACGTGCGCACACACATGCAAAAACATGAAGCTCTTCGACCCCATTACCATTACAACGCCGCTCTTCCCCAACGTAATGCACCCGACGCCCTCTCTATCCTTGGCGCACGTACACGTATGCGACGTTCCGTACAATAGCTGGTGGCGCGAGGGGCATCGCATTATCATTTTTATGGAATCCCGGTTCTCATCCTATTGTGCTAGCACGATCTCAACTCCCCCTCCAGTTCACGCCTTCCCCCCTCGTTTTTGTCAGTCTTCTAGTCTGTTTGCTTTTCTTTCCCCTCTGTCATCATAGGAAAGGGCACGATACGAAAATAACATTGTTGATCCCAAGTGCTTCCAGGTTAGAACACTAGGCTAGACAATAAAGTTAATACCTATTCGCTGGTTAATCAGATTGCTACCACATGAGGAAATTAATAGTTTCCAATGGTACAAAGAGAGGGATCTAATGGATTTTTGTTTATTATTAATTAACAAACCGTTGTAAAAAAAATTGTTGTAACACCCCTCAAAATTTAATGTTTTACTTTTTCAATGCACGTCGTATCCAAATATCCGATTAAAACGCTGCAAATGATCGTACAGAGGTTTATTATTCTTTTCTTTCAATAATAATTTAGGAAACCATCCATACTTGATGATAACTTAGAACATTTGTGAACGTTTCCAACTAACAGCAGATATTGGTAATTAGAAGGGTAAACTCTTTAGAAACTATGGTAAAAAATATTTTTTGCTTATTAAAAAAAGTATTAAAAGTTTTCTTAGTTATGTAATTAAAAGTTCAACTATTTGCCAAACGATACAACTTAAGAGAGATTTTTATGAGCATTCCATCGAGTATAAAACTATTTTTCTTTCTCCATAAATTTTCAAGTTATGCCAAAGTTATTCAAAATTTCACACATAAGCTATCGACCTGTTATTGTCTCATTTGATTCAATATTCAATCAATGCCAAATATACCTTTGTCGGAAAAACGTAGGAAAATACGAATTTCTCCTCCTCAAAACCCCTCAAACATTCCATTAAAATTGAGGTAATGATTTGGTTAAAGAATAGAGCCATTTCAGGCCAAGAATGATTTTTAATCGAATTCAAAAGGAAATAATTATCTCTTTATTCTAGTTGACTTTACTCTAGCAGAAAGTGTAACAAAAAATGTGATACAGAATTCACATTTTAAGGTTTTGCGGGCGCCATTTTCCACCACGCCTAGAAAAATGTACGTTTATTCTTGTAATTGAATGAATTCAACTGAAGCTTTCCAACAATGGGATGAAATTAGTTCTACTTATCAGGGAGCAATTTAGGTTTTAATGGAGCTGTAAGAAAAACTATTTTCTATCCCTCGCCCCTCAAAATTTTATGTTTAACGTTACAGGCGATGTAGAATACGTTTATGTAATAAAAATGTCTCTCTGTCGTCTCTGGTTCAGTTCTTTGAACCAAGCGCTTACCAGGGCTGGTTAGGTCGATGGTTGTGTATCATGCTCTCTCTATCGATTCTCTCTTCCTTGCAACTGCTGTGCAACTCGGTCGACAAATTTAGCAGTTAGTCAGTTACCTCCAAAATTCCTCAGGTTTCCAAACTCCTTCGACTCAGGACCTAACAGTGTTGATATCCGGTTGTCTATAATTTCCGCTTCTCATCAATGTGATATTTCAATCTCTGATCATCATTGCACTGCGAAAATTTAAATCTAGTCCTTATCTAGTCGCCCTTACTGCAAAACCGACGATCTGATATTCCAAAGACGAGACTGAGCCTTGAATCAAAGACTCTATACAAACATGGGTTGTATAGTTATTTGGAGGAGGAACAGCGTTAAAATCCGACCCGACTAAACATTTCACTACGTTGTAATACCGTCCGAAAGCGGGAACGAAGAGGGGACAACGGAGGGCGAATTCTCCCACCTCCGGCGATGATTAATTACGTTTTGATGAATATGTATGAATCTGCTCGTTGCTGTTGTTCTCCCTCCTTCCGACTTCCCATCTCCCGCCCACTCGGTAATATATCCTGCGTAACCTCCCGCTTTTGTTTCGTCCATTGTTCGAATTTCAAGCCCTCGCTGGTTCCTTCGGCCTCCTGTCGCGAGACCGACGCAATTGTCCCGGCATCTCTACATTTCTCAGTCCGGCCACTAAAATTAATACGCCATTAAGCGGAACCGAGATTACTGTATGAATTCGGAACTACTATCCGACCGCAAACATGAAAGATTTTTGCTAAGAATACAAATAAGGTGAAACTAGCGCTAAGCGATTGAAGTCATGAGGAATTCACTGATCATTAAGGGAGTTTTTTCTCGTTTTTTTCTCTCTTTTTTTTTGTCGTGAGTAGATCTCATTCTGAACGTGGCAAAAACTTATGTTTACGCTCGAAAAAATTTTCGGTCATGAGAAATTTAGGTAGGTTGAAATTAACAGCAAGCGATGGGATTAGTGCAATAGCATTTCTAAAAATGTTATTTTTCGTCAGCAAGTAATCCAAGTAAAAGTAATCTACAGTCTTGAATGAGACCAGTTGACAAATTTGGGCAATTATAAACTATTTTATTTTATTAGTTGAGACCAGTTCCAAATATATGAACACGTGCTAAGCTCAACGTGTAAGTGTAAGAGAAAGTTAACAATACCCCATGAAATACTGTAGTAAGCTATAGCTGATGAGCTAGTTAATGCCTGTAACAGATACTACGATCGCTAATACTACAATTCTGTTCGTTGAATTTCAATTTCTGAATATTCCATTTCTGAAAAGTTCGGCATAAATCCGCTATCCAAGCTTACTTCGTTTGGGATCGACAGTGTCTAAATGCGCAAACAAATATTCCAATCGGAGAAAGAAATATCTCGAAAAAATTCCTTTTTGAAATTGGTCGGGAATTCGATAAACCGAGCGTTTGATGAATGATCGAAACGCGAAATAGGACTCGAAGACCTGATAAGACTCTTTTATCCTTTTTGAAATAACGGCGCTTTCTACCGAGAAACGGCATTTCCGACAATAATCCTTAGTTCAAATAACTCGAGCTCACCTTCTTCGCGATTGGTTTATAATAGGAAAAATAATGACATCACTCGCTTCTTTCTGTTTATCGAAGCTTGCCTTCCCAATCGATGCCTTCCGGAGCGAGAGCGTTTTTCAACACTCGCTATTCCAATTATAACCAACCCGTGAGAAAAAACAAAGTCGAGGGATGAGCAAGGTCTGCAAAGCGTGAGACAGAAAGAGAAGTAGGGGACTTGGGTCCAAAGAAAATACCGGAGTCCTTCAGTTTTTCGTGATTGGAAAACGTCAACACAAGAAAAGAGTTTTCGAACCGATGGGAGGGGAGTTCAAAAGGAAAAGAAAATAAAACACTTTTTCGCGGAGATTATTTTCCAATCGGAATAACAAACCCTTGGTTGTTTTTTCCTTGAGTGGAGGAACAGCGGTTGCGTCAATAGGAAGGAAAACAGTCGAGGGACCGGGTAATCTTTTGTAATTGAAAAGGCGAACGGGCGTCGCAAACAAAGATTACGTTTGTACGTACTGATTGGTTGTAGTTTAGGGGAACGGATCGCGATCGGCGACCGTAGCTTGGGCTCGTAGGTCGTTTTGATTTCATTTCAAGTAGAACAAGTAGTTTAAGGTAGGTAACGCCGATGCTCCGACCTCTTCTTTGAAAAATATTAAGAGAAAAGTGAAAACCTCTATTCATTCTTGAATAGTATCCGATTGATGTTTATAAAGGCCATAAAAAATGGGTTGTCCTCATTAATTCCGTTTCCTAATTCCTCGCTTTCCCTCGATTTTTATAAATTTTATTAAAACCATCGCAAAACCCTTCTCTTCCCTGTAGTTCTTCGATCTCATCAATTCTGGACATCTATGATCGCCTTCCGTTCGAGAAAACCCAGTTCAAATTTCCGCTTCGTAGAAGCACTAGAGTTCGATTAGGAAGGAACCACCTGAACCACCGTAGCAAACAGCAGGCGACACCTTTCCTTCTTGTAAGGTGCCAATATTTGCCTGAGCGGCAAGTGGTTTGAGATCATGTTGACCCTGAGGGAACCCTTTATTCACACAGCCTGCTCTATTTCCAGTTAAACCCTCGTTCTTTCCCAGCGAATCTTAGTAGTTGGCCATTTCGGAAACCTTTGAGTAGGTAACCTAATATCGCTGAAACCTTCACCTTCAACCATCACCTTCCACCTTCAACCTTCACCTTCACATGGTCGTTGTAATATTAATGATTTGATGATGAGGGGAGATAAACTAGGCGATTGGTTTTCTCTTATTTTTATTTTGTCATATCTGAGCACTTTCACGCTTTGTGGCATCCTCAGGGTGATAGAACACACGGAAATTAACTGCAGTGGCGTTACAACGGTTTTAGGAGTGGATAATATTTTGGCAAAATTAATTCAAATTTAATATTTCAACAATTTTTTCAATTAATTTTTATTTTTGATACTATAATGTGAAGAGGAAAAGAAAGCAGGGAAAATGAAAGGATGGGGCAAGCATTAAAAACGTTTCTACATCTCCAAGCCTGGTCAATGCTCCATATGCGCTGATGACTCGCCAATCCGGGCATCTCAGGTTTTCGTATAAATTTTGAATCGATTCCCATCACCTATATTTTCTCCAATTCTCAGTTCAGCATCTTCTCTTGCCTTGAGAAGCTAACGGTTGGTCGTAAGTTGTCTGTGTGCGATCTGCCAGACTGGAGGCCTGTAGATATCGCTGGGCACCCATTTCAAGCTCTAGCGGTCCGAAGAGAACTCGCCTGTCACTATTATGACAAGTTAATATTTGCCCCTATGTTTCCGAACATCGGACGGGAGAAGAACATTGATGCCAATATTTGTGAGAAAACTCCTCGCCGACTATTGGCTTACAACCCCTTTACAACGAGCTCGGTTTTCTTCTGACAGCGATATCCGAAATGAGCCTTTCCCGTGTTTCGAACTACTTGACAGCTGCCCAATGAAGAATGCCCCCGTTTTTCTAAGAAGCGCCCGCGCATGCGCACGTGACTCGAATCGTGTATTAATTTTAAATTAAATCTTGTATTTTCGTTGAAAAAAATCAATAAAAATAGAAAATGTCACTACATCGAAGAAAGGAAATTCTGCCACAGATTTTCTTCGAGATGATGAGATACCCCTCAAAACACAACATTACCTATCTTATTGGAATCGGATAATAATAACAATAGTTTATTGTTTCTTCGACAACGGGACGGTTTCCGAATTTACTCGTGCGTAAATAGGTTGTCGGATCTCGTAAAACGATATGGAAAAAACGTAAAATATTTTCAGGCTGGTGCGAAAGAGCTGTGAAAATGGAACCCGCAAGCTTTCAATATCTTTCGAAGGATATTTCACAGATAAAGCTGGCATCGATAACGACCCTGTTTCGAATATGATAATGCTCAAAGGCTCTGACGTTATTTACGAGTCTAATTCTCGGAGATATAAAATCCGCGCATATGGCTTTCTTCTCGAAAATAGACGCCATGCAATCCTATCGGTTAGATATTAGCTGTAAGAACCAATACGTACTGCATTCGGTCGGGAAAGGGTGAGTTCTAGCGGTATTTCCTTTTGTCGTTTGCGTGGCGAGACTCATCGGAGGCATAAAAACCTTTCCCCGAGCAGTATAACATAAAATAGCGACCCTCGCACTCCTGTTTTCACTTCCACGTTTTTTTTCTCCTTTTTTCTGTTGCTTTTTTTTCTCTCTTTTTGCACCGACTACGCCCTATCCGAGGTCTACCCTATCTGCGCCACCTGTCGTCTGTTCGGCCCCGAGCCCGTTACCCCCTACATTCTATTACGTCATCGCCTCCTTCAAATCGCAGATTTCCCAATCTCACGGGTCACACTCCGACCTCGTTGACTTTCGTATTTCCGCGTTTTTTCCCCGCAACCTCATGAACGAGGTGAATTCCACCGTCGCACGCACCGACATTCTCATTTCAACTTCTCCGACCTAAGCTTCAATTTACCGAGGAAAAAGTCCGCTCTGAATTAGATGGCGGTTTTACAAATGAAGCGAACCCCGTCCCTGGTACGTGTTATTAGAATTATGACTGGATAAGAGGATGATAAGACAGGGAGGTCGTTACGTTATTTTGAGACAAGTTGACTAGCGTTTTTTATTACGATATATGTTTTCCGCTGGCATTGAACCCCTGTAAATCCTGTACGGATTTTTTCTCAATAGAATAATTATCTAGATAACCCCTAAATTTTTTTAAATCGAATCCATCCTCAAATGGCGGCTCCAGATTTGGTAAAAAGTCGGAAAACGAGATTTTTTCGACAACGAAGAAGCAATTTCTAACTTTCCGACCTTATAACTTCTAGAAAAGTCGATTCCGTAGTTTTGAAATAATTTTATCATAATTTAACTCCCAATCTAGCTCAAATTTTAGTTCGAATTTCAGATATTGCTAGCAGAGTAGATAATGAAACGAAGCACGTGGTGTGAATTTTCAAACGTTCACGATTTTTCACGCTGGTGAAAATATTTTTACCCTCGTAATTGAAATTACTCAGCCAGGGCTTTCCAATGATGGTAAAAACAAAGAACTTACATTTCATAAAGAAGGAGTAATTCACATTTTATGGAACTGTGTTTGAGACGCCGTAAATTTTATAAGAAATTTTCTTTGTCGTCGTTTGTAGACTGAAACTGTACAAATTTGAACCTAGTTTGCACGATCAAAGACTTGTATCGTTTGGACTAAAACTAGATACTTTTCAAGCCGTATTTAAAAAAAAAATGGTTTTCCAATCACATTTTGTTCTAATATTTATGAGATAAAACTATTTAAATTTTAAATTTTCATTTATTATTTATGAAAGAGAAAAATATAAAATCTCTCAATACTACGTTCACGAATTAACCAAAGGTGTGCACAAGTCACGCAGTACTTCCATGTTTGAGTATAAACCATTTATTGAATAATAAACCAACATTGAGAACGAATTAAAGAAGGAACAGATAGTGAACGAACAAAGGGCACCAAATGAATTCTCCGTACATAGGCGGCGTTTTTGAAGAACCGGAATTGAAAAACCAAAGAACGTTCAATTCAGTCAATAATACGTACCTATATTTAGCTGAGAGACCTTAGATCGCTGTAATAGGAGTTAAAACGTTCCATCTCTCTGTTGATGTTGTTGGCAAGAGAAATCGAACTTGCAGGAATATCGGGACGACGCGACGTACGTCGCCTTTAATCCTCCAGAGCTCACGGATCCTACGTGTCCTGGGCCTGATAAGGCTTTCCCTTTGGATTGACAAGGGGCACCGCCGCCCTGAACAGCTTCTGGGTCAGTCCTTCCACTGTTTCCAACATAATTGTTTCACTTGCTCGTCTATTTCGTCTGCCATTGGCCTTTTCCCTGTCACACTTGACACATCCGGAATCCATATAATTAATCGATTTCCCTCGGGCCGATCGCGGACTTCCTCCGCTCTACAAATTAAAGTCTCCCTATCTCCGTCGGCCACGAGTCCCCTTGACAGTGGAAAAAATGTCGTATTATCCTTGGCCGAGCTCGTCGCTATGAAGCGAAATGAAAATTTCTCCATTGGAATCGAACTGCTCAAATTTTAGATATAGTCATCTCTAGGGGAAATGTACATGCCCTCTACCTGGATATTATAGTCGATAAGTTGTAGTACACAGTCATTTCGATCTTGATTAGTTTTCAGCGTCCAAAATCTATAGAAATTGATACCAAACACACCTTTTTTTCTGAAAAACCTTGGAAATCGTGACTTTTCTCCCCCTCAAAAAAACCCCCAAAAATACCCTTAAAATTGAGCTAGCGATGTGATTTTAAGAATTGGGCCGTCGTGAGGCCGAGATTGATTTTTGGTGAATTATTGAAGCAAAGGAATAAATCCATTGTATCCATTGTATTATTTGTTTCTATTTTGACTTGACAGCCCTTTCGCCCTACGGACATCCTCTGGGCGATAAAGAATCATTCGATATCCACAGCCACGATTAAAATACCGTTCCATAGCTGTAGAAACCGAACGGACAACACCTTGAGGATGCCCTAAAGGGCGAAAGCTCCTCGAAACGGCTAAACATTCCGAATTTCCGTTGAGCCGAATAAACGGGAATCCGCTGATCCAATATTATCTCGCGCAATATCACCTTGAAGGATAATTGCACGCCATACGCGAAAGCCGAACACTTCATGCTGCCCATTACGGTCTTGACTACGGGATTCGGTCAAGTCCCCGCGGGTAAATGGGTCGCCCTCGGACCGTTCGGTCTCAAGAGGCCTCGAACTAAGGGGACTTGACATTAATCAGAGGGATGAAGACGTTAAGCTCCTAGCGCTAAGTCCGAGCAGCCGCTGCACTAGATCTATAGCCGAATCAAGATAGAGAGCGAATCTTGGCTCGCCTATTGTGAATAATCACCGCCGCCGACAGTCGGCAGCGTAATTATGATCCTTCCTAATTAAATATAACGTACGATCCGCAACTATAGTTTATAGATTGATATTAATGGCCCATCAGGTTCGTCCGCGTTATCAAGCTGAATAACAGACCGACGGGATTGGCCACTTGCCGATACGCTGGCGCTCCTGTAATTAACCTATAATCACCCTGGGACTCCCCCATCTGACCATTGTTGATGATCCACAAGTTAATTCGCTCGGAGCACGTTCACGGTTAACCGAAGCTGAAAGCGCTAGCTGCACACGCTCCGAGAAATCAGTGCAAATTGAGTTATTACGCGGTGAATTTGCCAATTCCTAACGCGCAAGCTAATACCGTTTCGCGATAGTGAAATTTGGTTTGGATCGCATTTATTTGAACGTGTGAACGTGATTTCTATAGAATTAAAGTAACTTTGACTGCAAATTGCGATTCACGGCGGGTAAAAAATTTTTTTTCTGCGGTCACATCCGAGTCAATAAAGTAAGAGCGCTGAACAAATATTTGAGCGAGCATATCTTCGCTATCCAATAATAAAAACGCTACATATGATTCTACAGTGGTTTATTATTCCTTTGCTTCAATAATGTTCAAAAAGACTATCCATTTGTGGTAATATTATTCCGAACATTTGTGAACCTTCCCACCGAAAAAAAAACAGATTGGTAACTAGAAGGAAAAATAACATACTGTAATATTAATCGCTTTTATTTTTCTCAATTTCCAAATTAAAATCTGAATTTTTCGCTATACGGTACAGCCGAAGAGAGTGTTCGACGACCATTCCAACGAGTATAGAACGATTTTTATAGCTCCAAGAACTCTCGAGTTGCCCCTCACGCCGAATTTGTGAAAATCTCCCGAATTCAACTCAAAAGCGGTGATATCTCGGGAACCAAATAAATCTATCGCCCCTCGGTGGTCTCATTCGATTCAGCGTCAAAAATCTGTGGAAATTGATACCGAACACACCTTTTTCTGGAAAACGTTGGAAAATACGAATTTTCTCCCCCTTAAAAATACCCTTGAAATTGAGGTAGCGATTTGGCTAAAGAATTTAGCCATTGTCAGACCAATATTGATTTTTGGTGAAAATTTCAAGAATTTAGCTTTTAAAGTTTCGTCAGAAAAGTGTTTACAGCGTACGGCGGACGTACAAAATTTTTTTTATTGGATATTCGGATTCTACATGCCTTGAAAAGTAAAACATCGAATTTTGAGGGAGGTTAGAAATTTGTTTTCTTAGGCGATTACAATGGTTTATTATTGAATAATAAACCAAAATAACATTTTCTCGAATTATCACTCACTGCATCTATTATATTTAAACACAGATACACGTGAATGGTCTTTGTAAGATATTTAATATATTTTATAGGAACTGGGCAATCGAATGGAATGTGAACTGGATGACATCAGTCAGAAAAGTGCCCTTTATTCATTAGATAAGATTAACATAAACGTCTTCTTCTATAGACCTACGCGATTTCTGTAAGACATAAATGTGAATTATCTCACATTTCTCCCCCCTTAACGTTGAATGCTTTCTGTACGAATTTAACCTGGCCCAATACAAATTGGTGATTCTAAAGGCAATGAGAAAATTAATGATTTAGACTCCGCGGAATGTTCGTTTTTGCGAAAAGATAAACGGAACACAAAATAAATAAAATGAAATAGATTCACACGCCGACATCTTGGCGTTTCTTGAGTAGGCGTTCGGAACGGCGAAGATTGGACTCCTCCTCTTTGATCACTGTTGGCAAACTAGGCGGATTTGGCTTTGGAGGCGACTTGGTTGGTGATGTTTGAATCGCCATGGACTGCCTTGATTTGCGCGATAGACTTGGAGCTTGTGGAATTTCCGGGGAAGTATGGCCAGCCTCGAGAACAGGCGTGGGGAAGCGGTAGGTGCTGGGAAACGAAATCACAGCTGGTGCAACTGGCGCTATGTTTTCGCCGGCAGTTCTCATCTGGTCAACATGGCGACGGATTAGTGTTCCGTTGATGTCAACCGTGTAATTGAGAGATCCATCTCTTGCAATTACGACCCCGTATTCCCACTTCCGATTAGGAGAGTTGTAGACCCGTACTGCCACTTTCTGACCAAGCTCAAACTGCTTGGGTAGCCGCTCGACCTTCAGATGACGCTTCTTATGCAGAGGTGGCTTCAGTAGATCGAGTGTGCATCGGATATCCCTTCCAAGCAACAAACGAGCTGGCGATTGGTTGGTGGTGGCATGCGGAGCACGTCGATACGTGAAGAGGATGAGGTTGAGTTTTTCTTGAATCGAAGATGGTGACGAACGGAGCGCTCTCAACTTCTGCTTGAGAGAATAAACAAAACGTTCGACTAGCCCATTAGTTGCGGGATGATTAGGTGCCGACGTAACATGAAGTATGCCACAAGCCTTCATGTATCGTTGGAAGTCGTAGCTGGTGAACGATGTGCCGTTGTCGGACACAACCATTTCTGGAAGACCAAATCGCGAGAAAAGCTCATCTAACACTCGAATTGTTTCGTTGGCGTTTACCGACTTTACCAAATGGACTTCCGGCCATTTGCTGTAAGCATCAACGACGAGTAGGAACAGGTGACCCAGAAACGGTCCAGCATGGTCGATGTGGAGACGTTCCCACGGTTTTTCTGGTGATTCCCATGCGTGCGTTGGAACCTTTTTCGGGTCCCGGGCTATATCCGAACACTGCTGGCAGTTCCTTGTCACGTGTTCGATGTCAGCATTAATTTTTTGCCAGTAGACGTACGATCGGGCGAGCCCCTTCATCTTGACGACCCCTATATGGGCTTGGTGTAGTTCCTCCAGTACGCGTTGCCGTAGTTTCTGAGGAACACATACGCGGACCCCGTAGAAGACGCATCCTTGGTGTAGAGAGTATTCAACTGAGTTTGCTCCAACAAGCTTCCCTTGCCGAAGATCTTCGTAGAGGACTTTTAATTCTGGATCAATCTGCGTTGCCGCTTCAATTTCTTTTGCGGTTACCGGGAGTGTGTTGAGTTGAGCAATGTGTAGAACCGACGTATAATCCTTCTCCCCAAAAAGCTCTTCAGACGCCATCGGCAGTCTCGACAATGCATCAGCATTGGAATGCAGCTCGGACTTACGATATTGAACATCGAATTGAAAGATTTGTAGTTGAACGGCGTAATGAAGCATTCGTGTTGCGCTGAGTAGAGGCATTTTCCGTTGCGTTCCAAAAATATGAAGAAGAGGACGATGATCGGTTATTAAGGTGAAACGTCTTCCATAAAGGTAATTGAAAAATTTGAAAATTCCCCATTTAAGGGCTAAAGCCTCTTTATCAATTTGGCTGTATCTTTGTTCTGTGTCAGATAACACGCGGGACGCAAAAGCGATGGGCCTTTCCTGGCCATCCACACTATGATTTAGAACAGCGCCCAGTCCATGCGGGCTAGCATCTACAGCGACCGAGATCGGTAGATTTGGGTCGTAGTGGACAAGTACACGTTCGGATGTAATTTCTTTTTTTATTTTATCGAAACTGTCTTCACAGCGCTGTGTCCACTTGAAATCGACTGCCTTACGAGTCAGGTCATATAGAGGCTTCGCTACCGATGCAAGATGCGGAAAGAAGCGACCATAAAACGACACTAGGCCAAGAAATGCTTTCACCTCCTTCACGGTGCTTGGACGTTTGGCGTGCAAAATGGCATCTATTTTCTCAGTCGTTTTGTGAATCCCATTTGCATCCACGGTGTATCCCAGAAACTTTACTTTTGAGGTGAAGAACTTACATTTCGGTTGATTCAACTTAATACCGTATAGTAGAAAAATTTTAAGAACTTTTTCGAGGCGAGCTAAATGCTCTCGGTCGTTCCTTCCAGTAATAATGACATCGTCATGAACGACAGTGCACTCCGTGTCCTTAAGGATGGACTCCATAAATTTTTGCCACACCGCCGGTGCCGGACTCGTTCCGTACATGAGTCTTTTCGGACTGTAGAGACCCCGGTGAGTATTCACAGTCAAAATCTTTGAAGTGCTCGGTGAAACAGGCAGGTGTAAAAATGCTGATCGAACATCCAAAACGGTGAACTTTTTACCTCCGCGAAGAGACTGGAAGGCTTCTTCGAAACCCGGAAACGGATGTTGTGTCACCTCCACTTGTGGATTCACTGTTGATGAATAGTCACCGCACAGTCTTATGCTTCCGTCAGGTTTGATGATAGGAACAACCGGGCTGCTCCATTCCGAATAATCGACTTTTTCAAGAACTTGTTCGTTCACAAGCCAATCGAGTTCTTCTTCCACTCGTTTTCGAAGTGAAAATGGAAGTGGGCGCGCTCTCTGAAAAATCGGTTTCGAATTAGGTTTCATTTTAATGTCAAATTCAAAATTTTTAACAGTGCCGATTTCAGTTGAAAACAAGTTATTATACTTTTGAAGCATCGAACTAATCTCTGATGGCACACCCTGCACGTTTTGGATACGCTCGACATTATTGAATTTAATGCCAAAAGCGTTCATCCATTCACGTCCGAATAATAAATCAAGTTCCTCTTTTACAATTACAGCTTTCAACGGTTTTGTGATACCATTGTAGGTCACATCAAATTTATATGTGCCCAGTGGATGTAGAAGAGAGCGATTATACATGCCCAATGTAAATGTAACAGGCTCCGGCTTGCCTTGAGGTACTGCTTTCCGGAATTTCGACCACGGGATTATTGTGCGTTTTGTACCACAATCTAGTTCAAAACGTAAATCACAACCATTGAGGGTTGCCTTCACGTAGATAGGTGGGCATTCTGAGTCCTCACCACCCTCCGAACGAACGGAATACACAGGAAAAATATTGTCTTCCATCTCAGAATATGATGACTCCTCGTCACTGGATGGATTTATATCTTCAAGCTTTTTAACATTAGCTCTTGCGTACTTCCGTTTCAAACAAGCTTCTAATGCATGTGTGCTTGTTTGGCAATAGCTACAAAATAAATTTTTAGCCTTGCATTCCGGAGCTTTATGGTTACGCACACCACATCGAAAACATTGAATTTTAATAGCTTGCTTACTTTTAGACGGAGAGATCGTTTCATAACCCATTCGATAGTGTGAGGCTGTGTCTGACTTGGTACCTGATCGACGGGGTTTTGACATAATATTATTCTTGACTTTGACTTTATGAACCGCTTGGACTGGATGCAATATTTCAGACGTCCCCTCAGATGCTTTTTCAATCGCCGATGCGAGGGCAATAGTCTTATCAAGTTCCGGGTCATCTTCCTCAAACAGCCTGTCGAGAATAATTTTAGATCTTAATCCAGATACAAATACATCTCGTAGCATTGTGTTCAGGAGATTTTCATTATATTTACAATACGACGCTAATTTGCGTAATTCTGAAATATATTGAGATATTGATTCTCCTTCTCTTTGCTTCCTGTTAATAAAAGCATGTCTTGATGGTATAACCAGCGGTGCCGGATTCAAATGCTTACCTAGGATGTCTTTTAATTCAATGTAAGTTTTATTTTCGTAGGTAGCTGGATACAGTAAATTTTTCAATAAGCTGAAATGCTTCGGACTTAGCATTGATACAAATAAGTTGGCTTTTCGCGTTTCAACGACATTTCGAACGTTAAAATACGCTTCGAGTCGATCCACGTAATTTTGGAACGATTCGGACGACTCATCGAATTTTTCAAAACTGATGTGTACATCAGTGCTCGAAGTTTGAGGCGATTTCTTTGCAAGAGCCGATAAACTAGCTGCTAGCTTAGTAATTGAATCATTTTGCGACGCAATCGCATTGAGAATATCTAGAGTTGTCGGTTGTGGTTGAGCCATAATGCAAACTCAAGATTGTGACAAGATCGTGATGATGAATAAATGATACTTTACTTGCGTCTTGAAGATGAAGCGACGATAAGTTTCGAGAGATACATACGTCAGCCGAACTCCTTTGTTCCAACCCACACACGTGGTGTATCATATGCTTCTTGTTTGCAGAGCAGCGAAAAAAATCGGTCGAAATCGCAATTTTTTTATGATTGAATCGAAATAAATTGAAAATAAATTTAACTTGAACTGGCTGCGCCAAATGTAAGATATTTAATATATTTTATAGGAACTGGGCAATCGAATGGAATGTGAACTGGATGACATCAGTCAGAAAAGTGCCCTTTATTCATTAGATAAGATTAACATAAACGTCTTCTTCTATAGACCTACGCGATTTCTGTAAGACATAAATGTGAATTATCTCACAGTCTTCTTGAATCATAATTGAAGCATAAATATATAAATCAGTTACGATCATTTGCAGCGTTGTTCAAAATGTAATGTAGAAATTTTCGCCCGATATGTCATTAACTTACCAATATCAAACCCGAATTTCAAACGGATTTTATCGATACAACGTATATTGTGAGAGGATAATCCGAACGTGATTACGATTAATCCTCCTCTTCCAATCGATTTATCAGATGCTATCATCTTCCAACGGCCCGATTATTGCTAGTCGCGTCGCACCAATCGACTTCGTAAGCGGATAATCTTTTGCTGCAATTATACGATCGTTAAAGGTTTTATACTCTCGAAATCAATTGCAGAATCTATCATACATGAATTTTGACTTTTGTGTTTTTAGCTCTGAGACGGGAGATATTTTCGATATGTCGGTACCGAAAATATTTCTTCAGCAAAAGCTATGATTTTTCTTAATGTATATGTCTTTTTTGTTCTAACCATTGTAATCGCCCGAGAAAAAAGTTTCTAGCCCCCTCAAATTTGATGTATTCCATTTCAAGGCATGTAGATCCAAGTATCACATAAAAAACAACGCTAAAAATTATTGTGCAGTGGTTTATTATTTCTTCGCTACAAATATAATTTTAAAGACCATCCATTTGTGATAGTAACTGTTGCAATCATTTGATGACGTCGAATTTTCCCGTAAATTACTGACAACTTTTGAAAACTGTTCGTCCAGAAACCATCCCCTGAGATTGCGCTCGACAATTTCCTCAAGTTTTACCGTTTGTGCGGGTTTAGGAGTTACCGGTAACGGACATATTTAATGATACATAGATAAAGACGATTATTACATTGTTAAAGTTTCATGCTGATGTTTCTGGGTCAATTTTCAATCGAAAATGTTTTCAAGTGCTCTTTACCACTTTAAGGCTTTCGAAAAATATGATTTATTTCTCGTCAAAACTCAGCCAAGGAGACAATCTCGAATCGTCCGATCAAATTAGGTTCCGAATTGATTTTGACAAGTTGACATAATATTTCGCCATCGTCTGTCAACTTAATGCGGACCTATCAATTTCGTAAGGTGTAAAAACCGAACAGAGTTGACATTATGGCTTTTTTCCCCTTATCGGACAGAAGCTTACTACTTTATCCGCTTTATCGTACGATTAAATCCTTCGCTATCGGCAGATACAAGCAGCTGTAACGCCAATCAATCACCGGCTCCTGGATATAAGATACTCGCGTGAAATCCTCCGTCGATGTTAAGACGAATCAAAGGCAATATTTTATTGCACTATTGTTTTTCGAAAATTTCCCTCCAGACGACAGGTTTATTGCTCGTTTGGGCCGAATCGAGGAAAACCCGAACCTGTTGAACGTTCATCGCCTGAGAGTAAATATTTTGCCTGGTTTTTTTTTGGCAGTCGATAACGCGTAATAAACGCCAGGCCGATGATCGATTATTTTAATTCTTCTGAATGGAACAAGTTGATAGAATTGGTCCTTCGCGAGTTGTCAACTCTGTTAAATTACAATAAATATTTTTCATGAAAATTAGCACGATAAAAACTTTTACAACATACTCATTTTCTTTATGGACGTTTTTCAACTTTTAACGAAATGGTGAAATTTAAAATAAATGGATTCGATTTTTTATTTAATTTCTTCAGACCGCCAATACAAATATCGACAATTAATAGGCCGAAGGATAAATTTGAGTAGCACCCGTTGAGTTGGAAACGAAGCCGTCCCGAAGCCAAAGATTAACTCGTAAGACTTTTGAAGTAAATTATTAATGTGGAAGAGACCATTTTCGAGATCCCGCCGCTTCTGAATCGGAGGTAGCCGCCCTAAGCCTTTAAGAAGAAATGATCCTCCCTCGGCTTTAGCGCTTCTGCCTTCAATTGATCATGCAATCCTCATTCTCCTTGTTTTAACCTAATTACAACATTAACTGCGTCTTATCGATCCCTCCGACCCGAGATTTAGCAAGGCTTCGAATTATAATTATCAAATACGCTCGAGCGTAAAAATCGTGAGCTTCCTCGGTTATATTTAGAAACCAGATGAAAACTGAGTGACCGATCAGACACAAAAAGCTGGATTTTTCTAGAAAAACTCGCGCTGTTTTGGCTTTTAAATGTAATTTACTCTTATTCTATTATAATGTTTCTTGGTTAACTCCTTTCACTGACTATAAAACGGAAATACTGTGCGATCAACGTACGCCACTTGTTTTATGACGAATCCTATAAAAATTGAACCGCTTTTCCAGCGGAAAACTTGACCAAAAAATTACGAAAGCGGCAAAATTAACGAAAATTCGCGGAAGTGCGGTGTGCGGCGCTAATTATAAAAACCGGGCGCCACTACTTTCAGCATCATTTCTTCCTTGCAACGTCTGTAACTTGCCGAAGTGAATTACTTGACTAACGACGCGGTGCCCTCGGGCGGGCCCGCTCTCAAAAGTAATTTGGGGCTTCGGAGTTTTACTTTGGAAAAGTGGCGCAGCAGTGCGGATGCGGAGCCGCAGGCCAGTAGCCTTACAGCTTTCCCTTCAGGTCCATTAATGAAATTAATTGGGCGTAATTTATATAAGAGAAGCCAAGCCCCGGTCGGCCATATTGGGAGGAGATTCACCTCTACCGAAATTAATTAAAGACTGGTTGTAATTTGTAGTGGAAAAGGAGAGAACGTAGAGACGACGGTTGCGAGTCTTGGGCGGGGGATATGAAATATGTAAATGAGGCTAAAGGGGTTCTAGGCGTAATTAATATCAAGCTCCTCCCGCGGCCGAACGAAGAGGATGAGAAATTCGCTTCGGAGAAGTGTCCACCTCGTAGGAATTTCGTTCACCAGGTTAGCAATAAATGCTCTCGAACGAATATCTAATGTTTTCTCTCGATTCGAAATAACATAATCCAACACGGGCCAAGGCGCTTGCTTGGAGGGATCGCTCATCAGAGCAATCGTTGTAGAAAATTAGAAAAAATTGCAAAAAATGGAAAATTTGAATTTTTGCGATTGTTCTTGCAATTATTTGTTAATTGGCAAATTTTGGGAAACGTTGTGAAAATTTTCTCAAAACCTTGCTTGTATGGGTGAAAAAAAATTTCAATTTCCTCGACTGGCCTTTGAAGCTTTAATGTCTCGACGAGGCCCTGAAAATCTTAGGTTATCAGGAGGTATTATAGAAAAAAAAATATATTCCAGCAAAACTAAAACAAATAATCAAGTATAAATAATATGAATAACAAGTAAAATAAAAAAAGTAGTTTTATTGCTTTACAGTGATGAGGTTCATAGGGAACTTGGTTCAACCTTCAACCTGGTTCAACCCAAAGCGCATTTTTTACACTGCTGCCAAACGAGAACGGAATTTTCAACAATTCATGCGTTTGCATTGCTCATAAAATAAATTCGAAGCTGGAAATTTACCGCCAAGCCGGTAATGGCACAAGAAAGGACTGAAAACCGATCTTGAACTTGGCCAAAATCGGGTGCAACTCTGTACCCAGAACTTGCAGTAAAAAACTTTAAAAATGATAAGGAATCTGTTGAGGTTCCAAAGGGTTTCCGCTTTCAGGGATTCAACACAATCCGATCGCAATAAGGCGGGGCGAAAAACGTTAGATGGCCTTTAAAAGCCCAGTGCCAAATTGAAATTAAGGACCGAACACTGATATGTTTTAACGATGTTGAAAACGATTTCGAGTAACTCCAGTCAATTTTCGTTTCACGTTAAATCGCAATTAAAATTAAAAATTTCATAGTCCGCTTTTCTTAGATTTGATCGTGAGAAGGGAATAATTCACGTTGTCGACAAGGAAGAAGTTCCGTGGTGGTTTAAAAGGTTCGACAGTGCGAGGGCCAGAATTAATGTGTTACGTAGAAAATGGAAGTGTTTTTTCTCGTTTCAGCTGCATTAGCGTTATTACTCCGATGGTAGATTTCAAAAATAATAATTATTAAAAATCAAGGGGTGCGAGGGGGAGAAAAAAAGGACGACTCATTCTCCGATTTTTTATTTGCTGACCGAGCGCTTCCAAGCACCTATGGCTCCACGTCGCCCAGAAGATGCCCGAAGGGGCGAAAGTGCTCGGCCAACGAGTAAAAAATCGGAGAATGAGTCGGCTGGTTTTTCTCCCCCTCTCACCCCCTGGACATAAAAAAAATACGCGACAAGGAAAAGAATAATTAAAAACGTTTGTTTTAGCCTCAGATTGCTGCTTGGCGTTGTCTGTACATCTAAGGCTATAACCGACTCAATTTTTCAGGTGAAATCAAATACTATTATCAGTTCGAAAACTACGTGCGAAATCAATTCCCGAACACGCCGATTCGAAGTGAACTCTTTCCGCGCTCTTCAAAGGGAAAGAACGTGCCAGCTAATAGGTAACGTATAAAACCCTCAATGACGCTTATGGGAACGTTCAGAACAATTTCCTAACCCCAGAACTCTTAGCTAACTCATGAAATCGTTAAAAATCTCAGCCAAAGACGATTTATAGTTGAAATATGCTGTAAACTCTTCCATAAGCGAATACAACCTAATAAACAGTGAAACGCTTCTATCGACACCGGCTCATCGTTTTCAAAACGGCAGAAGGCGATTAAATTAAGCTGCCGAAAGTCTTGAATTGAATTATTTCGAAGTGAAATCTCTTCCATCAATGTCAGAGGGGCAGAACAATTGTGCGAGGATCGATTAGCATTGTCGAATTTACATAGCGAGGCATACCAAATGTTCGGCAAAGAAACAATGAATAACGATCAGCGGCCTTGGACTAGTCCCCTTTTTTTTAAGTGCGCTGCACGTACATACAAATTACTTCATCATGCTAATGCCAGGGTTGGGCGGACTTTTCTCGCTTTGCAACAAGCAACAGCTTAATTTTAATTTTATCCAATTTAAAATAAAGGAAAGCACTATATAATATTTATATACAGTATCACGAAACGACTTCATTGTGATGCAATAGCTGGCTATACACGCACGTTCTTCTGGAGTGAATTTCAAAGAATTATCAGCAACAGATAGTCTTTATTTTTCTTTTCCTTGTCGTCGCATTTTTTCCTTTTTCGGCTCCACGTCGCCCGGAAGATGCCCGAACGGGCGAAAGTGCTCATCCAGCCGATAAAGAATCGGAGAATGAGCCTGGTTTTTCTCCTCCTCACAACGCCATAAAAATAATTGAAATTACCTTAGTTACTACGAAGTTTCCTCATATAGTTACCAATCTGTTTTTTCACGCGATTGCTGGAGCGAGGGGGAGATGAACTTGGCGACTCTTTCTAGATTTTTTTCTTCATTGGCCAAGATAGATAATAATAAATAATAATAATAATAATAATAAAAAACCGATCACTTGCCGCGTTTTTAGTTTATTATTCAGTCATAAACAATTGTAATCGCTGACGAAAATAAGGCGGGTAGACATTTTTTCGTGAGCGGTTACAATAGCTTATTATAGAATAATAAACGAAAATCTTGATCAATTCAAAACGCGCGTTTTGTTTCTATTGAAACTGAAGCTTCGAATCGCGAATTTTTTTCACGGCTGGCCTATTTCTAGATTGATTTACCTATTTTACCGGCTATACTGTTTTAACAACAAATTCATACCTTCAATATCAGTTGAAGCTGCAGTATATTTTCCCATCTTTTGAAGAGCGGTAGATTAAAATGCTCTCGTCATAATTGCTATCCAACCTACAAAGACAACGTGCTCGTTAGCGTATTCGAGGGAAAAAACCGCCCTTCCTCCTGTTTCACCTCGAATCCATATTTAATGGATATTAAACTCAACAAGGATTTGATGGTAATCTTCCCTGAATAGCGGGTGAACCGGGAGAGCTTAGTCCTCGTGCTGATATTTGCAACTGCGCAAGCTTTCAATATGCATTTTAGCCTCGCAGCCGCGGTGGCCAAGCATTGAAATTATTGGCAATCTGAAATCGTTCGACTACGAGAAAACAGTAGAAAACGGGCTTTTGAATAACCTACGCGTCAACTTGAGTAATCACTTTATTTTGAAGTAGTTTAATAAAGGTCGTAACGTTTAGAAATGACTGAAAATTCAATTACAATTATATACGTACGGAATCATTATTGAGAATGAGGATTACATGAAAAGTGGTTATGAATAGCTCGATTTTTTTACGGGATTATTTCAGAAGGAAAATCAATATTTTCCAATATTGGGCGTAAATAATTTTACTTTCCATTCAGTCGATTTATAAACGCTGATCAGAATCAGCGCGGGAGATATGTATCGTTTTCACGTTCCACTCTACTCAAGCAGTCATGTCCCATAAAATGGACCTGTTTTTCCGATGGCAACTACATTTGCAGCGAACTGGGAAAAGGATTGGCATCAACATCAAGCCTTGTTATATGCCCCAATGAAAGATAGCCTGTCGCAATTTTGAAATGTGCTTAACGTTCACTGATTGTCACTCATTCCTTCCCAATTTAATCCTGCAGTTTGAAAACTGTACATTTTTTCCTATCGAAAATTCAATCGATTTTTTCAAAAGAGTGAACTTGGAAGCTCTTATTATTTTTTATCAGTTCTATACTCAGAAACACTTTCTGAACAAGTGTCTCCGCGACTGTCTGTCCGTGTGTCAGTGGAAAAAAATCACACAAACCGTCGTAACTCCGTGAAAAATTGAAATGTTCAATTATTAAATTTTTATTTTCGCTTCATTTTTCCGGTCAGAATTATTATTTACGAATCTCTTAGTTTCCTTTTGGTTTATTATTCAATAATAAACCATTGTAATCGCCCAAGAAAAAAAAATTTATAACCCCCCCTCAAAATTTGATGTTTTACGTTTCAAGGCATGTAGAATCCGAATATCCAATAAAAAAAATTCTGTCTGTCCGCCGTACGCCGTACGCCGTACGCCGTACGCCGTTAGCAGTTTTCCGGCCAAACTATAATAGCGAAATTCTTGAAATTTTCACCAAAAATCAATCTCGGTCCTACGACGGCACAGTTCTTGAACCAACTTGCTAGCTCAATTTTAAGGGTATTTTTGGGGGGTTTTGAGGGGGAGAAAATTCATATTTTCCAAGGTTTTTCAGAAAAATGTGAACGTGGTATCAAATTATATAGATTTTTGGACGCTGAATCGAATGAGACCATCGCCGGATCGATAGCTTTATTGGTTCTCGAGTTATCGCAGCTTTTGTGCCGAATTCGGGAGATTTTCTGAAATTTGACATGAGGGTACAACTCGAGTGTTTTTCAAGCTATAAAAATCGTTCTATACTCATTGGAATGGTCGTCAAACACTTTCTCCAGCTGTAGGGTAAGGCAAAAAATTTAACTTTTAATTAGGAAATTAAGAAAAATAAAATTGATTAAAATTACAATAGTTGCTACGGAGTTTTCCCTTATAGTTACCATCTGTTTTTCGGCGAGATTGTTCAGAAATGTTTAAAATAATTAACTATCACAAATGGATAGTCTTCCGAAATCATTATTGAAGCGAAGGGATAATAAACCACTGTACAATCATTTGCAGCGTTTTTATTTCATTTCATCTTTTCCGTTCCTCAACGAGTTAATTTATTGAAAATTCAACGAAAAAATGTATTCTAATATTTAACATAAATTCACTCAGTCGAATGCCTAAAACTCAATGGAGTTTTCAGAAAATGTTCTCGTTCTTCTAGCCATTTTCGGATTATGGATAACTCATAAAGTACTCCCGAGATATAAACCTCTAAGTTTGTTCTGTTTCGATTTTTTTTACATTTTACATTTACGATTTTTTACAGGCGATAGGAGTGAATATTTTTCCACGTTTGAGGTACTAAAATGTTCGTTTCGGCGAGCAGATGTCCCTCGATTTCTTTCATCTGTTTTTATCCATTATTGGATTTTGGATAGCGCACATAGTTCTTTAAAAAATATAAGCGGCTATTCCTCTCAAATTATGTACAATTCCTTCGTATTTTTTGTGAAAAGTTAAAAAAATTATTGAGCTTGGCTTATGATTTGTTCCTTAGTAAATTTTATCGTTAAATGCTCCCCATCTTTCGCCGCCAATTCTCAATCATCGGTTTTTCGCTATTGAAAAGACGCGCTTTTAAAAAACCGGTCCTCGACTATTCATTTTCGAAACTCTTTCCCCGCTTCATGCCAACGCTGACTAAAAAGAGCATGTCATTCCAACGTAAATTACTCACCCTACATAATGAAAAAAGAGGAACTATACATGGAAATATGTGACACCGATTGGATGGCGAAAAATCCGCACATCGGGACAAAGTTAGTCAGCCATAATTAATCCTCACGATTTCCAATTCTTCCTGCACGGTAATTCGTGCGCTTTGAAAACCAAAAATTAAACTTAGATCGCAAAACAGGGGCGATCCCAACTCCCGGGTCGGATTAGCTTGCTCCGAAATGAGTTAATAGGTAATTAATTTTGAAAGGGAGCTGAGTTTTCAGTTGGGGCGGGAGTGACATTAATTTCGTATTGACGTTCTCTTTCTCGCTGAGCTCATTAAAAATTCTCTCTAGCAACAGTCAACGGTTGTTCGTCGAATTCAAATGGGAAATTAGCTCGGTTCGAGAAAACGTTATTGGTTTGTTTTTCCTATTATAAAACTGTCCGTCTGTTTTCACGTCGTAAAGCGAGTTAGAATCTCCTCGGATGTGATAGAAATGAAATGAAAATAAAGTTTATTCTTTCCAAGTAAAATATTCGAAAAAATGACAAAATGAAAAGAGCGAACATGCCTCATTTAGACAACAATAATGTTGGAAAACAGCGTTTCACGTGCCTCATATCCTTTGGCAATCAACCAACTAAATACTTCCTTCTATTGGTGGAAAAAAAAACGCGATTTCTTGTCTACAAGTGATTATCGCTCTTGAAAGTTCAACCAATATTTATAGCCGTTAATATAATAAATCGCCTTTTGATTTCTCCAGATTTCTACGAAAACCCAACTGGACTTGACTCTCCGCGGCCAGAAGTCGTTCAACTAGTTCGGTTGGACAATCGTCCTCATCCGGCAGTTTAATATCCAGCGAACGTTCTATTGGCTTATCCTAGGATCATCCTCTCTCGTTCGATTCACGTCATCGCCGCTGTAATTGCTCCCCTCGAACGGACGAGGTTGCAGTTATGCATCGGAAAGCAATGCGATCCAATCAATGCACATAGGAATACCCGTTCGACACGTATACAGCTCCAGATAGGGTTTACCTGTACCAAAGTCGGGGAAATTATACCATAATCCTTCGTCTGTTCTCAACGCGGTGAATTTTATTGCCCAACGGGAACATCGAATTATTTCACCGATTTTAATTTAAGAAAAGAATTTGATTCGAAAAGTAGAGATTTTTGATTTAGGAAGAAAAAGATGTTACAATCGCCAATTCCATTTCGAAGGTAGTTGCAAAGGTTTTTAAAGAGGTGCCCAATTTTTTCGCGACATGAAATATATTTGGTCGTTTTGGGCGCTAGATCGAATGAGAGTTATTGAATAATAAGAATTGAAGAAGATTGTAAATTTGCTTAACTTATGAGAGCAATTCTCGAGTTTTGAGAAATTAATGGTCGGTCTAACAAAAGAATTTATAAAGCAAAGCAGTAAAAATCGATTATAGAGCGATCGTCTGACACGTCCGAAAATATCCACAAATTCAATTGTCTTCTACTCGCCCTTACGAACATTTAAAGACCACAAACGCAGAAAAATATTGACTCCTACAGCCTGGGAAAATCAAAACAGAAAACACTTGGAACGGTTATACCTCGGAAATACTGTATGTTATCCAAAATCCGGAAATGGCTAATTAGGAAAACATTATCTGAAAATTTCATCGAGTTTCATTCATTTTTCACGGAGATATGACAATTTATGTCATCTTTGGGCTACTGACACTTAGTGAGCAGAAAGTGTTCCTGAGTATGCTCATATAAAAATGTCCTCCAAATTCACTTCCGTTCCAAATTCGACTTTTCGGACGATCACAATACTTCCATTTACTACGTAAATAGTAGTAGTAATAGTAGGTACATTCTTGAAATGTTCGCCAAAAATCGTTCTTGGACTGGCAATATCTCAATAATTCAACTAAATTAAGCAGATTTTTTTTTTTGGTTTATTATTCAATAATAAACCATTGTAATCGCCCAAGAAAAAAAATTTTATAACCCCCCCTCAAAATTTGATGTTTTACGTTTCAAGGCATGTAGAATCCGAATATCCAATAAAAAAAATTCTGTCTGTCCGCCGTACGCCGTACGCCGTACGCCGTACGCCGTACGCCGTACGCCGTACGCCGTCAACACTTTTCCGGCCAAACCATAATAGCTAAATTCTTGAAATTTTCACCAAAAATCAATCTCGGTCCTACGACGGCCCAATTCTTGAACCAACTTGCTAGCTCAATTTTAAGGGTGTTTTTGGGGGGTTTTGAGGGGGAGAAAATTCATATTTTCCAAGGTTTTTCAGAAAAATGTGTACGTGGTATCAAATTCTATAGATTTTTGGACGCTGAATCGAATGAGACCATCGCCGGGTCGGTAGCTTTATTGGTTCTCGAGTTATCGCAGCTTTTGTGCCGAATTTGGGAGATTTTCAGAAATTTGACATGAGGGTATAACTCGAGAGTTCTTGGAGCTATAAGAATCGTTCTATACTCATTGGAATGGTCGTGAAACGCTCTCTTCAGCTTTACCGTTAGGCAAAAAATTTAGTTTTTAATTAGGAAATTAAGAAAAATAAAATTGAATAAAATTACAATAGTTGCTACGGAGTTTTCCCCTATAGTTACAATCTGTTTTTCGGTGGGATTGTTCCGAAATGTTCGAAATAATTACTATCACAAATGGATAGTCTTTCTAAATCAATATTGAAGCGAAGGAATAATAAACCAATGTACAATCATTTGCAGCGTTTTTTTAAATAAACGGATTCTACGTGCTTTGCATATTTTTTTTTCTTTTTCTGAATTAGTATGGTTCAATATTGAATAGTAAACCACATTCCATTAATCATTGTTAACAATGCAATTCAATAACAAGCAAAAACCTCTGAGAGTCCATGTTTGCCCTCTCTCTCATTCATTAACCAATCTGGAAATGCCGCCCGTTTTCCATCCTTCTCACTCTACGGTATTTCTAACATAAGGAATAAGCGGACGGGCGAAATTGAGTGACCGAACTGTCACAATAAAATCCCCCCTCTCCCCGCCGGTCATCTTTTGTCGGCAGAAACGTTGGGGGGGAAGTTAAGTGAGAATAAGCGAGCGAGAGAGGGGATGATGAAGATGGCGAGGATCACCACTAGCGGGGAAGGCCACGCCTCCTGCGTCCCACCACGCTCCCGCGGCGTAGTGGGGGACGGCTGTCCCTTCGCTGGCAGGGGTGGCGGAGGGGGCGGCGCGTTATCCAGTCGTCGGGGACGAAGGAAGGCAGTCGGCTACTTGACAAGGCTCGACGACAGGGAGCGACCGACTGCGAGGAGAACGACTAAGCCGGGTAAGTCCACCCATGGATTAGGACTAGGATTAGGACGCACCGTCGGGGCCCCTCGCGTCCAAGTCGCATTCGACTTTTGTTGTGAACGCGTCTCTCGCAAGTCGAGGCGGTCGCATCGTTTTCGGTCGCATCATGAGTGACCGACGCGATTCCGAGACCTCACCGTCGCACCGTCACCACGCGAATTACCCTCCTTAGATAAAGCGAATAAAGTAACTAAACTAACATGCATTTACCCAATTGCTTGTTCATCTATTGCGTATCAATGGAAAGACTTTTATGTCATTGACAATTTTCATCTGCCGAATTTACATCTTCGAGGGGACAATCGCCTTAACTTTTTCCAAAATGGATATTTCCGAAATTCGGGCCATTTTCGGTCAATAGGATCTAAATTTGGGTCGGTAAAAAAAAAAAAAGTGCCGGTTTATACTGTAGAAGAGAGAAATTGAAGTTACCTGGAAACCCTGTTTGTTGCTAATTAGCTACTTTTTTTCCATAGAAACCTGCCCTTAATTTGATAATCTAGAATAATTAATAACTGTTAGTAATATTAATTTGGGATTATTATAATTAATGTTCGGGATTAATATTCGTTGCAAATAGTTCGAGTGTTTTTCAACCATGTGCTAAGCACCTTAAACAATTCTAGAGCAAAGAAAAAAAGATTTAGCTCTCTTAAACGATTAGTGAGTTTTAGTGCATTTCTTGTTTTATGAAAACATAAACGTTGGATTTTTGGCTACTTTGTTAAATCATACGTCTCTCAGGGTCATCACAATCCACCATACATTAGGCGGTAACAATAAGAAACGTATGATTTCACAGAATAACCAAAACTTATACGTTCGACTTTTCAAAAAACGCGAAATGGACTCAAACCTTATAGTCTCGCAAGCAAGAGGAAAAATGCGTGATATAGCGCTGAATCTCGTATCCATCTGTGATCGATAAACCGATTACCTTGGCGAAAATTCAATAAGGATTTTTGCGTTTGAGAAGCTCCAAAGATAGCATAATGGTTTATTATTCCTTAGCTACCGCCTGGAGATTTTAAAATGATTATCGTACGAAGGAGTAAATTGGCACGATTCGTAAAAGGATTTATATTTGATTATTGGGCTAGTATCGGCTGATTGGCTCCTGAAGTTCGATTCCGTTGAAAGTATTCAATTCAACCATTGTAATCGACCGAGAAAAAAATCCTAACCCTCTCTCAAATTTTGTCATTGGCATGTAGAATCCGAATATGGATCAAAAAAATTCTGTTCGTCCGCCGTAGGCCGACAACACTTTTCTGACGAAACTGTAAAAGCTAAATTTTTGAAATGTTCACCAAAAATCAACCGTGGCCTCACAACGGCTTAATTCTTTAAACATATCGCTACCTCAATTTTGAAAGTGGGGGGGGAGGAAAAAATACGTATTTGGTATCAATTTTTATAGATTTTTAGACGCTGATTGAATGAGACCACCATCGATAGATTTACTTGGTTCTCGAGATATTGTAGCATTTGTGTTGAATTTGGGAGATTTTCACAAATTTGGCATTAGGGTATAAATCGAGATTTCAAGAGGCTCGTTGGAATGCTCGTCGAACACTCTCTACAACTATACCGTAAAGATAAAAACTCAGATTTAATTTGGAATTAGGAAAAATAAAAATGATTAAAATTACAATAGTTGCTGCGGCGTTTTCCCATAAAGTTACCAATCTGTTTTTCGGTGGGAACGTTCACGTTCGGAATAATTAAAATCACAAATGGATAGTCTTCTTAAATCATTATTGAAGCGAAGGAATAATAAACCACTGTGCAATCATTTGCAGCATTTTTTCATTCAAGCTTTTTATATGAACATTTAAAATGGTAAAATCAGAAACAGGAATATTCATTGAACTGAAGATGGAGCCAGCGCATGTTACGCTCAGAAGAGCGGCAATAACTTGGATTAAAAAAATTACATTAACATTTATTACACGGAAAGTAAAAAACCTTCGAGTTCCCTAGTGTCTTCGACCAATGAAACTAGCATAAAGCCTAAAAAAATGCTTCATTTTTTTGTCAATTTCGCATTTATTTATTTATATTTTTATATTCCAGGTATATCAGTTTTTACACTGGGAATGCGGAAAAAGTGAATGGAGCCTTTGTCAGACTCGAGCCTGTGCCTGCAGGACCTGGTGAGCAGCACCGGAGGTGGAGGCGGAGGAGGACAGGGAACCGGAGGCGGAACTGATGGCGGCGGCGGCGGACTCGATCATTCCCAAGGTTCGCTCCTTCTGCATCATCACCATCACCATCATGTGGACAGTCTACCTCACCCGCCTCCGCCACCGTCGCTTCACCACTCGGAGCCGCTCGAAAAGCTCAAAAGAGGTAAGTGATAAGCCAATAAACTGAAGACAAATTTAAAATGCAGACTCGACGAGGTATAAAGATGGAGAGAGAGAGAGAGAGAGAGGCAATCGGTTTGCGAAATAGCCCAGTCATATTAATCGGGACAGTTCTAGTCGTAAAACCATACGAGCGAATTTTCGAGGTATCTTATAAAGGGGAACGTTAGAAGAATATTAGAATGATTTTATATAGGCTCATAAATGCTCGAGTAATACAATCGTTTTTCACAAAAACTCAAAAATCTCCGTAAAAAAATATTAAAACCAACTTCACAACTAAACAAATAAAATATTTAAATTAATCTGCCGAAAAAAAATCTCTAATTAAATTAATCTTAATTTATCTGAATCTTAACTAATCAAATTCAGTTCTCCGATATAGCTTAGTAGTGAGGGATAGTGCTTAACCCAATTCAACAAAATATTGCGGTTGCGAAAGGCAATTTTGAAGTGATGATGGGAAACCGAGGAGTTACTCAATTAATCTCTTCCTCAAGATAACTAGTGCCACAGTCAGGTAGCTCTTCATCGAGGAAATTCTTTTATTATTCCATGAAAACCCGACCGTTATAACAAAACTCCACCTCCACACCGTTCGATTCCAAAATCTGCAAAATGTTGTTACACCCAAAGTCAATTTGACCCTCACTTCCAGAAGCCTTTGATTCACAACTCCTCACCATCCATTTCAAAGATCCAAATACCATATCTCGGTGTAGATATACGAAATTAATATGTAAATGGATCATTAAATTAGGACCGAAATGCTCGAAAATTACTTAGGAGCACTTATACTTAAATTGAAAAAGATTATCGACCCTCAGCGATTCATTGAGACAACCGATCAGGATAGAGGTCAAAGCAAAGCCAGATATCGCCTTCGCCGAGCTTTCGGAATAATTTATTTCGTCCCTCAGGGCTTGGAGATCATCGTGGTATCAAGCTAGGATGACCATTTGAGTAGTTACCAAATTAATTCTATGAAGAGAGATACCAAGTCCAAGATTGTAAGTCACTAAAAGGAGAAAAATTAAAAAAAAAAGCCTTCAAAATTGAATGCAAAATAAAATCTGAAAAGTAAAAAATAACAAAAATGTCCCAACTTCACAGCAACTCATTCACCAACGACACATTTTAAGGACTACTTTACTACTCGTATTGACCTGACCACTTCCTGATTGATTGGACCACCTCCCCTAATAATATAAAAATTACCAGGGGTTGTGAGGGGGAGAAAAACTATGCGACTCATTTTTCGATTCCTTACTGGCTGGCCGAGCACTTTCGCCCATTCGGGCATCTTCAGGGCGACGTAAGCCATAGGGTCCACGGCTGTGGACCCCCCGGACATCAAGCAATGCGACGAAAAGTTAATTTTTTACTTTTCAGTTTTTTTTTTGGCAATTAATTTTGAAATTGGTTTTATTTTTTTAAATTGTTTCTAGTTTTGTATTTGAAAATGGTTTTGTACTTTTTTCTGCTCGCCATTTTTCTCACCACAAGCGGGAGGGGGATTTTCCGTTCGGTGAAGACCCCGGTAAACTGCCCCCAACGTATGCGCTTGTAGCTGTTCTCGGTTTATTTGTGCGAACACAAATTTGCGCTAATCCTTGCCACGACGTGTTTTCAACTTCCCTCGCCTTCCGCACCTCCGCAACGCTTTTTTCCTTTGCCGAAACACATGTGAAAACCTTTCGTAATCAGAGCCGTCGAGGGAAACGACCAATTTGTTTTTCATCCGAGTCCGTCCGCCTGTCAGAGTCTGGGCCTGAGTGATTAATACAACAGCGTTCACTTCGGCCGTCGTCGTGTCCTATCTGTGACCGATGCGACGGTCCGCTTTCGAATTCCATTCCGCGTTCCGCACAATGTTCCGCCGCTGCGTTGCCGCTCTAACAAACGATTGGCAACTGGCGGTAATGGAAAGGCCCAGCATTGCACAGTTCGATTTTTCCTTGATGTGAAACTATTCCAAAACGCTAAAAACGCTGGAAATGATGGTAATTTATTGTTTCTTCGCTTCAATAATGATTTAAGAAGACTATCCATTTGTGATAATAGCTTGTCCGAACATTCGTGAACGTTTCCGGCATAAAACAGATAAAACAGCTCGAGAATTTTTCGTGCTATATTTGGAGAAAGTTCGGATTTATTAATATATGCTAATACGTAAAAATAATTCATTCGATTCAGCGTCGAAAAATCTATAGAAGCCTATACGAACCCCCCTTAAACTCTCACTTCCTGAGAATACCCCTAAAAGAGGAGTCAAGCTTGATTATAAATTTAATATCTACGTAGCACGTAATGTAATGGCAGAGAAATTAAAATAATCGAAAAATAAAATAATTGAAGGCGACTGCTGGAGAATATCATTATTTTCACGCTTCAGACCACACTCGGGTTCGGTCTGTTTGTGAAACTCGATACTGTAGACGCGAGCTCTTGTTGAAACATTTTCTTTCAACGTATTTTTTCCCGCTCGCTTTGGGTGATCTTTCGAGTGGCGGAAAAGGCTTGGCCGCTAGTCTATATCAGTAGAGACTCATACGTAATGCCTTATCGAAGAAGTAAAATTGTCTATGAAAAGGAAGAAGCATTATTTTGATGCTTGAGTCGATAGGAACGAAAAATTTCCCATTTGCGTGTGTACATAATAAAAACCTTTCCGGTGTAAAGTTCGGTATTAAAGTTCCAATTGTATAAGTACAATACCTGACTCGCAGCAGCTTCCATTCAATGAATCTACTGCAACCTGAATTCGGTTTGAATTGCGCTACGCTGCCTAGTTTTGGTTGATTGATTGAAAAATTAAACCCTTGGAAAAAATGCTACCCTCCTCCTGAAAATTGATGTTTCCCGTTTCAAAGCATATAGAATTCGAATATTCAATAAAAATTCTCCCCGTCTGCTGGAGGAAACTATAATAGTCTTCCGTTATATATCTTCGTCTATAAAGCCTCCTTGAGCGTTTGCTTCAGTACAATTTAGACATTAGTAACGACTATGAATGCCGTCCGTAGAATCCGAATATCCAATTTAAAAATTAAACGCTTGCATACAAGTCTGCAATCATTTGCAGCGTTTTTTTTTTTTTTTTTTTTTTTTTTTTTTTATACGATATTCGGATTCTACAAGCCTTGAAACGTAAAATATCATATTTTGAGGGGGGTTGGAAAATTTTTTTCTTGGGCGATTACAATGGTTTATTATTGAATAATAAACCTAAATTAATAATAAACCATTATACAATAATTTGCCGCGTTTTCTCTCGAATTAATCTGTAAAGCGGGCGAATCAATCGCGGCTAAGTCGGACGACTTCCGAAAGCCGTTACTCAAAAGCGCCTCTCGCTGGGGAAAAGTCGTTCCGAAAGACGACAATCGCGACACGGAGTCGCGGATTACGGCTTCGCGCTCGAGCTAAGTGGATGGGCTTTAAATCAAAATTATCAGAAGCCGGCGACAGAATTATAATCTGCAAAGGATCACCCGGCGATCAAAGGATTCTGGCAGGCTCTGCCAGTGCTCACGTTCTAATCCTGCGGGATTTAGTCCTTATCCCGCCGCTCTCAGCTGAAGCTCACTTTCGCGGAGCCCTCGCACCGCAGATTTTCTTCTTATGAACCTCACTGTGTACTCGACCTAGCCCATTGCCCTACAAATTTCATGAATGGACTTTCCGACGCGAGGGGATCGAATTTGCGTTCGCGGGTGAAATTTTTTCACGATTGTTTCGCGAAACGGACGGTTTGTTCGCTGTTTAATGTATTTTTGAGCTAAATCAACTCGTGTTTTGAATTCACTCATTGATATAAAAACAATCGGTATGGTCAAGTGCGAAAAATAATAATATAATAAATATGAACGTTAAAATCAGAACATTAACAGAGTCGTCTATACAATTTCCTCGTTTTCGCCTGAAATTCAAAACTGGTTGAAACAAAATTTCACTTCAGATTTTTTTCTACCCTTAATACCAGGGTCGTCTTGTTTCTCGATTTTCGGATAATGAATGCTCTGGGCCTGTGCGGTAGATATGTAGAATCCGAATATCCAATTAAGGAAATTCTGTCAGTCCTCCATCAACAATTTTCTGAGAAAACTATAATAGCTAAATTCTTCAGATTTTCACCAAAAATCCCTCTTTGCCTTACAATAGCTCAATTCTTTTGCCAAATCGCTAGCTTAATTCTGAAGACATTTTTGCGGGGTTTCGGGGAGGATTTCTATTTTCCTACGTTTGTGTTTAATATCAATTTCTATAGTTTTTTTTTTTTTTTTTTTTTTTTTTTTTTTTTTTTTTTTTTTGACGCTGAACCCGATAAAACTATAATAGCAGAGTCGATAGATTTGTAGTTCTCGAGCTATCGCAGCTTTTGCGTGGGATATTCGAGATTTTGAGAAATTTGGCTAGAGGGCATAATTCGAAAGTCAAGAGCTATGAAAAACGTTATATATACTCGTTGGAACGATCGTCAAACGCTCTCTTCAGCTGTACAGTTAGGCGAATAATTTGGTTTTTAATTTGAAAACTAATGAAAATAAAAATGATTAAGATTATAATACTCGTAGTTGCTACCAACCTGTTGTTAGGGTAGAAACGCTTACAATTTTTTGAACAAGTAATTATCACAAATGGATGCATCGTTTACAGCGTTTTTGATTAGATTGGAACTAAAATAAAGAAAATTACGTCTCGCGACGAGTATCATCAGAGCTAACTTCAAGGGCGATCAATAATAGCGGAAATCGGGCCGACTCGGAAATATCAACTTTCGTTATTGAGCGATATAGGAATAAAAACGAGAGAGGAGAGGAAAAAAACGTCCAGAAATTCGCCGTATCCTCGTAAAAAGTAGATAAAGAACAACAAAGGGCAGAAAAAATATAAAGAGGAAGAAAAACGCGGGTTAAATCAGTGGGAAAGGAATGGAGTGCTGCAGACAGACTAAAGGAAGGTGGGTCATCCCATGATATAGAAGATCCCCGAGGATCACCCAGTCTAAACCTGGGCTTAGGGCCGGCTCACGGCGAAATTAATACAGCCTCCTCCCCTTCCCTCCCCTCGAAGCTATCCGTGGGTTCTCTTTTCTCCGCCTGGTTCCTTCCAGTATCCCTCGGCAGACTTCTCTGCGGCCCTGTCACTGGGATACCGCAGGTCGGCCTTCGGAGCTGTGTTGGCCATCGCCCTCGCATCCTCTTGTTACTTTTATTTCGCATTTTATGCCCCCTGTAAGGTCTTGGCGTGTACACCTTCGTATAAAGGTTTACGCGGGAATTCTAGGTGAAGTGCAGTTGACGGAAGTTTCGATTATCTCGTACGGGAAAGTTATGTGAATTCTGCACGCTATCCGGACAGTTTAAACAAGCTAACGTTCTTATTCGTTGCTTAAACGGAATTTTAGAGGGGTAAACGAGCAAAACTATATATCTTGGCTCCCGATAAGAAGTTTTTATTTCTGAACGAGCTTCCCATTTTGAACGAGTTTCGAATGGAATGTTTTGAAATGCGGTAATGTTGACAAATAAGCAATTGATAGCGGTACTGATCCAAACAAGGGTGAGAATTCGGTCAGATCTTTTACCGCTATAGGCGCAGTTCCTTTGTGAAGCGAGTCCAATTATATTGGACTAAGTTTTCATTTATGTTTACGCAATAAATAATATTGGAGTATTGTGATCGTCCGAAAAATCGGAACGGAGGTGAATTCGGAAGAAAAGCCGTATCTTTGTGAAAAATGAATGAAATCAAATGAAATTTTCAGAAACCGTTCTTCAAGTGCAAAACGGCTAGTTCCAGATTTTTTTACGACACTCAGTTCTTCCGATATGTAATCGTTGAAATTTTTTTCTGTTTCGATTTTTACGAGCTGTTAGGGTCAATATTTTTTAACGTTCGAGGTTTCAAGGTTCTTGTGGCGAGCAGATGACGCTCGAATTTTTGGATATTTTCGGACGTGTCTGACGAGCGCTCTATAAACCGATTTTTATTACTTTATCTGTTTTATAAATTCATTGTTATACCGATCATTAATTTCTCAAAACTCAAGAATTGCTCTAATAAGTTAAAAGAATTTACTATCGCAAAAGCTATCGACTTTTATTATTCAATAGCTCTCATTCGATCTAGCGCCCAAAACGCTATATAAATCAATACCAAATATATTTTATATCTAAAACAAATTTCTTTAAAAATTCTTTTAAAATGTTTTAACCCCTTCGAAATTTGATTTTTCACGCATAAAGGAATGTAGAATCCGATTAGCCAATTAAAAAAATTCTGTCCGTCAACCGTCAACACTATTCTGATTTTTACTCGATTTCCGGTTTCTGCACGCCTTGAAACGGGGTTCATCAAATATTGAAAGAAAATGGACAAACGTATTCACGGACTGTTGTCGAGCACCGAAAGGGAATTCTATTTTCTTCTCGCGCGCACCGCGAACATTATTATTCTCTGAAAATAGTGACAGACGGAATCGTCGTGAGGACTGAATGAAATAAGAAACGAGATGCATTCGCAAAACAGCGGCGATTTTATATTATCATTCCAAACGGCCAGCTCGAATGATTTAGCAATTTGAAAGCCCGTTCGAGAGCTGCGATTTTTTTCCTTCAACCTCTGCCATATATATTACGAAACTTCACGTACACGCCAGGGCCAGGTTCATCTCTGCGTTTTCTCCGCTTTTTACAGCCCGGACGATGCGGTGAAATTTATTCCACTCAGTTGTTAGAAAATATAAACTCCGGTTTTGGCATCGTTTCAATTCTTGCGTAGAATTATTCATCTCGGGAATTATCTCGTCAAAAATTGTTCCGAATATAAAAACAACTGAACGCTATCATCGCCTAATTAGACAAGCCGAAGTTGAGACAAGTCGGTAATATTTTTCATTCTAAACGTCGCCTCGTTTGAGAACGATTTGAAGAACAAGAGTAAGGTATGCGCGGATTAAGAGGTTGGTTCAGGAAGGCGACGCGCGTGTATATATCACTGGCAGTTCGAAAGGAACTATTCCTGGCCTCAAGTGTGATTGAGATGGGAACATAATACCTATCAACGGGGAAACAAGATGGCGTTGGATAATCCCCATCCTCAGGCGTTCTTGTCCGTCAACGAAACACGTTAAACCGGAAACGAAATATCCTGGTTTCAAACACGCCTAGGGCATCGTCTTTTTCGGAAGAATGCAAACCAAAGTGTCGTTTGAAAATGCAACGAAAAAAATAAATATGAAGGAAATTCCATAATAAAGATGGATGACTCTTGTTATGTAATATTGTAATCGATAGGGTCGACGAATTAAACGTGCCTCTTTCGCCGAGCTTTCGGATAATATATTTCGAATTATTCTGGGCTTGGAAACTGGTCTACATTCTATTCCAATAGTTGATGTCAAACCTATTTGTATTTAGGATAAATGCAATTAAAATTACAATAGTTGCTACGGGGGTTTATCTCATTTTTATTTCTCTTAATTTTCAAATTAAAAGCTAAATTATTCGTCTGACGGTGAAGCTGAAGATAGTGTCTGACGACAATTCCAACGAGTATAGAACGGTTTTTATAGCTCCCAGAACTCACGAGTTATACCCTTATGCCAAAATTCTAAGTCTCTCAAATTCATCACAAAAATTGCGATAACTCTTGACCAATAGAGCTATCAACCCTGCGATGGTCTCATTCAATTCAGCGTTTAAAAATCTATAGAAATTGATAGCAAAAACAGCGTTGTCCGAAAACTATGGAAAATACGAATTTTCTCCCCTTAAAAACCCCTCAAAATACCCTTAACATTGAGGTATCGCTCTGATTAATGAATTGAGCGATTGTCAGGCCGAAATTGATTCGATTCAACAGCATGGAACGTCTGAATGATCTATGCACACTCTTGGTTTTATTTTATTTTAGAATTTTTTTTTCAACGTAAAATTTCCAATTCAAGGGCGGGAAAAGGCGAAGCAATATTTTCTACCAGAAAGAAGCGGAAAACTCGTTCGGGCGCATTCGGAATCGTCCGGTCGTGCGCTCGAGCGCGAGGAAATGTCATGCGGATGCATCGTCGTGACAGGGGCGTTCAGATTGATCACTGCAATATGCGAAGAACATTTGGCCCAAGTTGGGGTCGTTGCCGATTCGAATTATACGCATTATACGATCAGAGGATCACACCGCAGGTCCTCTGCGTGTTTGTGTAAATCTCATCCGTACGCCCTCCGTCCGACCAATAATAGCGCTCCGGTGCACCGAACAATAGTTGCTGGGTGTTATAGGAAACAGATTCCAAGGGAGAGAACTGGTCTGGTGTTTGCCCAGTTAATCTGCCACCTGCTGTGTGGGGGAATTTAACCCCTTTCTTATTACTTTTTCATTATTTCGCTCGCCTTTTCATTACACTACTTTAATTCCCAATGAGATAAACATTGCCTTCGTCCCCATGATCGGGCAGGAAATGATTCGTCAGCGGTATTGACTTTTCCATTTATTCGCCGACCAAGACGGTTCTTTAAGGGCTTATTTTCTTCTCCTACGGCCGACACTGATTCCTTTCTGTCCCAGCTGTTCCGTTCAATCAAAACGGAATTATTTCTATTCCATCGGTCATTAAACTAAGGATAAATAGTCTTCGGTTCTCCAAACAATAATTTGTATTATTACCAATTTATAATCAATTTCTTCGGTGACACCACTTGCTGATTATTGTTCATCATTTAAGACAAACGCTGAAGACGAATAGCTTTGAGCACGTTTAGTGTGCGTTTCTCAATGGTAGATAAATTTGCGTTACCAAGTCTTTTCCGTGCACTCGCGAGTAAACTGCTTGGTAGAACAACAGTAAGATATCTCAGATTTATCTACGATTAATGAACGGACCCTCAATTATACAACCGACCTTGGTTTTGTTTCGGTTTTGATAACGCCGATTATGTTTCCTCCTGTTTCGATTCAGCGTCCAAAAATCTATAGAAATTGATACCCAATACACATTTTTCGGAAAAACCTTTGAATATACGAAATTTCTTCCCCTCAATGTACGTTACGTGGTATCAAATTATTTAGATTTTTAGACGCTGAATCGAATGAGACCATCGCGGGGTCGATAGCTTTATTGGTTCTCGAGTTATGAGAGTTGGGAGATTTTCAGAAATTTGGCTTGAGGGGACAACTCGAGAGTTCTTGGAGCTATAAAAATCGTTCTATACTCATTGAAATGGTCGTCAAGCACTCTCTCCAGCTGTATCGTTAGGCAATAAGTTTAGCTTTTAATTATGAAATTAAGAAAAATAAAAATGATTAAAATTACAATAGTTGCTACGGAGTTTTCCCTTATAGTTACCACCTTACTTTCACAAATGGATAGTCTTCTTAAATCATTATTGAAGCGAAGGAATAATAAACCACTGTACAATCATTTGCAGCGTTTTCACAGTGATACGGCGACTTTTGTCACATTTTGACCATAGACACACAGATGCTTGTTCAGAAAGTGTTTCTGAGTTCAGTTCCATGAAAATTTCTTCCGCATTCACCTCCGTTCCTAATTCGACTTTTTGGACGCTCACAATTCTTTCATTCAGTACGTTAATTAGGAAGTACAATTAGCGCGATTACTTATAGAATTTATTTCTGAGCAAACAACCATATAGGAAATTTTCTAAGCGCGTAGGTTTTTTATAGGAGAATTTTATTGGAGATCTAAAAGAATGGCACAAAAACTCAAGATCGCTATCGAAAACGTTCCGTACTTTGTAAACGTAACCTTGTAACGTAAACGTTTGCACTTTCGTACAAAGTAGAGGGAGAAAATAACCTTTTCGGTGCCAAAGTTAGCTAAACCTTTTTGTCCGAGTTTGGGTCGTGGTCGTGCAAAGCGATATCAGCTACTTCGGTGGCGAAAAAGTTGGAATAAAACGGTCGAAAAGAGGAGTTGATTTAACCTTGGGGGAAAAAACGTTTTCCCGCCATTTCTCTCAGCTGAAGTTCGGATTCGCGATGAAAAGTGGTTTTCCAAACGATGTTACGCGAAAGGGATTGTTCGTCGACTATGGAGCTCCTATGTGAGGGCTGGGACTTCTGTATGAGACCGGCATATTCATCATTGCACAGATCAGTCAAGGAGGAGAGAAAGGGCGGATCTCGCCTCTCTTTTTCAACCTTTTCTGACGTTCTTTTTTTCGGCCGGTTTTAAACAATGGAAACACGAGTTTACACAATGGCGGATAAAGGGATTGAATTTGCTCCAAACTGAAGAGGAAGAAGGGCCAAATTCGGCGCACCGAGTTTCTAAGGGATTGGATTTGTGTCGAAATTTCACATTTCGGATTTAGACCTTGTGAACAACAGTTGAGAGCAAAAAATATCTTTCGTCGGCTACGAACATCTCAGCGAACTGCTCTGCAATAAAATTCTACTCCATTACATTACATACGTAACAGATAAACGCAAAGATTTATTCTGCGAACATTATATAGAAATATTTCCATCTCATCACTATTTTTTATTCAAATAAGGTGTACAAGAAGGTGTAAGTTTTAATAACTGCATGTTTCATCGGGAAAGTGATGAATACTGAAACTTCGTTCCGTTCCTCGAGGGAAGCCGCGGGATGAACCCGGGATCACCTTACTTGTATGTTTTGATCTAACAAGCTTACTCTGCGGCCTTCCAAGCATTTAGAGCTAAGTCTCTCCGAAGACGAGTTAGATTAGCGACTTAAGAAGCTTGGGAACGCTCTCTTATGCCACTTACTGATTGGTTTTATTTGCCGTTCGTTCAGTGAAGATTGAATAGCAGCGTAGCTTTTCAATAACAAAACGAATAAAACGAGAAAGTAGAATAGACTTGGAATTTTGGTTGGAAAAATTTCAACTTCTAAAAATGACGGCTTTTGATCGGAAACACAGCTGCTGCCACATCATTGCCAAAGCTAACTGAATTACTGACAATACATAACCTAACCAGTCCAAACCAATATCAACCTGCCCTAATCACCCCTAATAGTCGTAAGGATGCCTGAAGTGGTGAAAATTCTCCGCCGAATAAAGCAATAGAAGAGAAGTAGCCGAATTCTCCCCTCATAATCGCATAGCAGTGCAACAACTCGATAAAATAATAATTATCATGATGAAAAATCCTTCACATGTGATGAGTGATTAATTTGCTCTGAACTTGCGCTAGGCATTTTTCTACTTCCAGTGAATTTATTTATTTTATTTTTTCCTTTATATATTTTCCTTTTCTTTTCTTTTTGGACTTTATAAAACGCGATTGACTGTAGACAAAAAGCAATATTGCAATAAATTATGTGTCGCAGCCAAATATGAAAAATCCCCACTATCAAAGCTGCGATGACCGAAAATTTCTGAAACGACAAACGAAGAATAGAAATTATTTTATTAAATTCTCAAATAAAAAAGTCGGTTTCAACTGTTATTTCGCCGTTTTCGACAAGTAGAAAAATTAAAAATTCACCAAGTCTGTCTCCTCTTCAACCGATAGGAATGTTGGAGAAAAAATATAATTATGATATTATTATTCAATAATAATTAACCATTGTCCCAAGAAAAAAATCTAAACCCCCACATCCACAAAATTTGATGTTTTACGTTTCAATGCAAGTAGAATCCGAATATAGTACACGAGTAATTCGCCGATATTCTTTCATCTCTCAACATTCCTGATCTTCATGCATCTTTAATTGTACGGTAGTTGACAGCAACTTGAGCTTTCAATTGTTCTAGACTATGAAGGATTGATTTTAATTAGTGTCTGTGGACCCTATGGCTCCACGTCGCTCTGAAGATGCCCGAACGGGCGAAAGTGCTCGGCCAGCCAATAAAGAATCGTAGAATGAGTCGCCTGGTTTTTCTCTCCCTCACAACCCCCGGACATTTTTTTTTAAGCAAATACTAGTTCTTGGCCACGAAACGTGATTTATTTTTATACCAACAGCCGTTTCCCGACGTTTATGAGGCGTTGCGATGTTAACCAGCGAGCTAAAAAATACGACGAGTCGAGCGAAGGATTTCAACAGATTTCAAACCGCCGCGCAAATTACCGGACTCCGGGGAGCGATTCCGGACAACGGAGAAGAGTGAAAGGGGTGGCACTATTTGCGGGAAGCCATCGAGGGCTCGCATCCCAATGATATCGCGAGGGAAGATGACTCAACACATGATCCCGCTTGTTTTCCAAAGAGAGCACTCCCGATTATCTTTTATGCGTCCCTCGTAGAAAAAATTCGAAGAAGGGTAACAAAAAATGAAAAGAAGCTCGATGTAGCGGCAAATGAAGAGCTAATGAGCGTCGCGCGAGCCGTTCACGAATTGTAAAACTCGGTCGTCTCTTGAGAGAACTTGGACACATGTTGCCTATCGTTGAAGGGAAGAAGGCCTGAGGAACGGAGATAGGAGAGAGCTAATAGAAAGAGAGCAGCGTTCGGTCGTGTTATTATACACGTACGATATGACAAAGTATGTACGAGAGGGAGCGAGACGGATGAACGATGGAAGATGAGAGGACAGATGTGGTGTTTCCCAGCAGCTTGCTCCGTATCGCTGCGTGTGTATTCTGTCCCGATGACGACGAAAAGGGAGAGGGCCGGTTCCTATTCTACATATGTAACCAGAAGGACATAAACAGATGATGCTAATAACCCCCGTGAAGGCGGTCCTGATGATGATGCATCGGTCGGAGGAAGGGACCCGAGTTCGTCCTCCTCCAGTTGACAAATTACCCTGCACCTTCAGTCTCGAACCTCAACCTCCACATTGCATCTCCTGCGGAGGATATACTTCCCCGAGATACCGCCATAGGCGAAGGTTTTTCGAACAAGGATGGCAAAACGTTGCTTTGAATTATTAATGTTGAAAGTAGAACTTTTCGGGTGCAATATGAATGAATGAATACGTTTATTTTTCTGTACAATTTAGCATATGTTGCGAAAGGGCAACATATTTTTTTCATTTGTCGAAAGATTACTATACTGTAAATTCTGTTAAATATTAAAAGACAGATTCCGTATACGACAAGCGACCGCCAACGTTCGAATTTCGGTAGACATTTTCACAAATTTCACTGATTTTTAAATGAGTGGCCAAACTATAATAGCTAAATTCTTGAAATTTTCACCAAAAACCAATCTCCGTCCCACAACGGCCCAATTCTTGAACCACATAGTTAGCTCAATTGTAAGGGTATTTTTGGATGGTTTTGAGGGGGAGAAAATTCCTATGTTTTGACTCTATCAGCAAGTATTTTTAGTTCATCGAGTGACAGCTCTGCTTACACATTGACTTAGGCATTCATTGGATAAGCCGTATCATTATCCCGATAAGTTCATCATGGGAATCCTAGTCTACCAACCTTAATATGAACTTTATACGAATTTCGCGATATTTCAAGGTTTTTCGTACCTTTTCCTCGACTCGAACATGGAAATCCTGACCTATGCAAATATTAACCTTTTCAACATTCGGTTATTCTCTCTACAGAGAATATTTCTATTTTTCCGGAGTTTCGGCAATTTGAAGGACGCGTTGCGGCCGTAAATTAAGCCGTTGGTTTGCTTGATGGGACACAAGGGTCACTTGCGGGCGAATGAAAGACGTGAAAGGTGGACTGACGGGCGTTGACGGTCGCCCTAGCGTCAAGTCAACCGTGAAACGAGAAAACCGTGCCACTATTTAGTCACGGACCACTAACGGTAGACTCCCCTTGACGACACATTGCCTTCCCGCCCAATCTATCGGTTATCTTTGCCCATTATCTGACCCTAAGATCTTCAGTGTCGACCGCGAAATCGGACCAATTGTGTACGAAAGGAAATTTGCATCGATTTTGGTTTGATTTTCAATAATACCTACCAAGGTGCCCAAAAAAAAATTTTTTTTTCTAACCCACTCTTTAAATTTTGATGTTTTACTTTTCAAGCCATGTAAAATCCGAATATACAATAAAACATTTCATTGAACACGTCGTTCTGACAATGGCTAAATTCATTAACCAAAATCTCTGTTTTAAGAAATTTCAGAGGAGGTTTTGAAGGGGAGATAATTCATGTTTTCCTACGTTTTACAGCAACAATCGCAATAAATTTTTGGACGCTAAATCGAATAGCGGGGTTGATAGCTTTAATAATTAACGAGTTAACTTCATAACCTCAAATCACGCGACACATGAGCGAGAAGACCAATGGCATCAATAATGTTTTCAGTGCATTGGTCCATTGAAACATATTTTCGTTAACAGTTCGGGTGTCGGCTTTTTCTCGATTTCCTGGTTGAACTTGACCCTTGTTTTTCATCGCTTTGAGTTCAATCGTACCGCCGACAAGTTGAGTTTTTTTCCTGGCAACGCAGTATGAGATCGGCTGGAACACGCGGAGGGTTTCTTGGGCTGGCGTCGGTTCGTCTGGCTGTCTGCAGGTTGGTTCGGTGTTGCCGGTTACATCTGTCGGTTGAGTGAGAGCCTCAGAGATTGGCCGTTGGCATTTGACAGGTGAACCGGGCATCGATCAACACTAACTCTTATTTAGGGGACACTGCTAAGTCGTTTCCCGTGGCGAATTTCTTTTGAAGTGGTAGCAGAGAACGCGCACTTTCCTTTTGAAAATCGCGGCGAGTGACCGTTTCGATTCGAAAATCATTCGCGCTGTGGACTGCTCACGCCGTGGAAATCGCCGAATAATTCGGGAAAGGAATACCGGATGATTTTTTAAAAATATTTGTTTATTTTCATTAATACATTGTAAGACAGCTTAAAACTATTTGAATTACGGAAAACTTCCCCCTATGTGCGCATAGGCGCCCATCTTTCAAAATCATTGGAAAATGCGGATTCCCCCTCAAATCACCCTAAGAGTACTCTCAACCTAAGAGTTTTCCACCTAGACGCTCCAGTGAACGCTCGAACAGTCGATTCGAACGACATTCAACCGAGTGCGACAAACTGAAAAACAAAAGTTTGAACATGAGTCGTACCGTCTGTTGAACACGGTCCGAGTCAACATTTCTCCTTCTATCAACGTGCAAACAGCCCAGTTATATAACTTGTGCCTGCGAGAGCCCCCTCCAACTCCGTAGTGTTTCTTGTGGCAATATTTACATCACCTGTGTCTTGGCCCTTCTGATAACACTTGTCTTTTCGGCTTGGACCTACAAACATCAAGTTCATCTTCAAGACCCCTTTTAGCTCTCTTGGTTTCTTTCGAATATCTGTGGGATCCTTTCTATTGTAGCTTGGATTTTGTTAGGTGATACAGAAGTCTCTATTTTTGCGTCGTAGGTGATGCAGGCGCCTGGTGTAATTTAGGGACGGATTTGTGGACTATGAAACCGATATTTCTACATGGATACATCTCGATATACGTTAACGAGAAGAGGCGAAAAAAATCAAGACTCGGTGGTAATATAATTTATGAAGAAGCTGTGGTCGTATAAATATGCGATTTGCGAATCCCTTTTGTTTGAGTAAACATTTATGCACATGTTGTTTTGAGAAGGTACCCAAGAAGGTTAAGCTCCCAAGCTCTTATCACTCTATTTTAATTCTTTAACCAAAACGCTACCTCAATTTTGGGGTATTTAGGGAGGGTTAAGGAGGTAGGGAATTCGTGTTTTCAATTGTACATTGTGGACATAAATTTCTTCCTCAATGGGGAAGGGATATTGAACGCTTTGAGTCCGAAGAGTTTACAAGTATTTGGGCGAAGTATTGTCAAAACAACTCTCTTCCATTACAACATAGATAAGCGAAAATATAATCAAATTATTATCCTTTATAGTTCGAAGAACTTGATGACGTAAGTTTTCTCATTTTCTGTTGCAGTGTGGGCGGAAACGACGGACTACAGGGACGGCAGTCACTTGGAGCAAAGTCAGCTGACATTCCAGCCCGCTAGAAATAGGAATCGAGATCGAAAAGGTAAATAATCTCGCCAATAGATCAACTATACCACAATTCCCCTAGCTTCGAAATGCGTAACGATTCCTGAGAAAAATTGAAATACAACTCCATCGGAGATGATTCCAGTAGCTGACGTTTATTTAAGGGACGAAACGGCCAGAAAGGAACGTTGAGGAAACGTGCAATACAAATGTGAGACCTCCTCATACTGAAGAGATATCCGGAATGAGTAAGAGTTCGGAAAGTGTGACGTATTACAGTTTTAGGGTGCAAGCGGCGAAGAAAGAAACACGCCCTGGGAAGACGAGAGCCTCCGACTACCCCTAATCCTCTTTTGATCTAGTGCGCTGCCTTCTCTGCTTCCACGACTCCTTCCTTCCATGTGAACTCTATTTTTGTGAATACCGTATTTTCCCTCGCCTTCAAAGAGCTAGACGGCTTACACCTGTCCAATTCTACTTTTACGGGCTGACGGCATTTTTGAGAGTGAAAACATCTTTATAGTAATCCTCGAATTTGCTAATTTTAACTTCAATCATTGAAACGCTTCTTAAGCCTCTATGTTGCAAAGGTGGCCGTTCTTACCTTTGGAAAATCATGACTCATGGACACGTGAGTGGAAACCGCCAAGAGAAAAATGGGAAGGGAAAGTGTGGTGAAATTTTTTTCAACTCAAGAGCGATTAAAACTATGGTTTTATTCGATTGAGGGTCAAAAAGGCTATTGCCAGACCAATATTGATTTTTGGTGAAAATGTCAAGGATTTCGCTTTTATATTTTCGTTAGAAAAGTGTTGACGGCTACGAACAGAATAACTTTTATTAGATATTTGGGATCTACATGCCTGAAACGTAAAACATCACATTTTGAGGTGGGTTCAAAATGTTTTACCTTGAGCGAACACAACGCTTTATTTTTAAATAATAACAAGAAATAGGACCCAGCTCCATTGCCGAGTTGCAAACTTAGACACGATACGGACAATATACACAAATATATTGCTAGTTCGAAAAATTCTTTTGACATGGATAATACATAGATGGATAGATGGAAATAGATAATAGAATAGACCCCTTAACACCCTCGGAAGCCGGCATCTTGATTACTATAGCAATAAAAAGCTTATAGAAGTCATCTTACGTACTCTACAGTAGCCTGCTTTCTCTTTGCCGTTTTTCAAAAAACCAGGTAGGCTTCCAGGCTCCACAAGTGATCGGATTCCTTCGATTGATTATCACCAGTGAATTCCAAACGTTGAATCTCGAATTAATTTATCAGACTCAATTCTCCGCTTCGTTATTTCCTCGCGATCGCAACTTGTACAAATCAAGTTCGACCGTTGTTATTCTCGATTCAACGTCACGTTGACATGGCGAAAAATAATGCGCCGCGTTATCTTTTTCAAGTAGCAGTCTTACGTGTTTTCCTCGTTCTCTTTATCTACAATCTGTAGCCTTTTCCGAAAAATTTTATCGCTCGAATCAACAGGCGATCGATCATAGCTCGCAATTGAATCTGTCAAAATGCTATTTGCCCCCTCCTCCGTGAAATTATTGTTCTCGTGAAATCATCGCTCGGTTCGATTTTCGTTCTTAGTCGGCGTTGTTAATTCTTTGCGATCGGTTGCGGGCAACGGATTTCGAAATGTATACCGACTTGACAACGATGGCTGATTTTGTAGACGGTACGTAGAGTGGCAAAAATTGTTTCATAACGGAAGACAATTGTGCGGAAAATAAAGCTCGTACATTTCGTTAGGCTTCACGGTCGGTGGCCTTCATTATGGTTTATTATTCAATAAAATCAATTGTAATCGAAAAAGTCTACACCCTCAAAATTCGGTGTTTTACGTGTCAAGGCATGTGGGATCCGAATACGCAATGATGAAAAAAACAAAAATAAAAATAGATTAGGTAATTAATTAAAAAAAAAAAAACGCTGCAAATAATTGTACAGTGGTTCATTAATCCTTTGCATCAATTATGATTTTAAAAAATCATCTACTTGTGATTGTTTTCACCTAGCAACCATTGTAATCGTCCAAGAAAATATTTTTCTAACCGCCCCTAAAAAATTGATGATTTACGTTTCAGGCATGTCGAATCCGAATATCCAACAAAAACATTCTGTCTGTCCGCCGTACGATTCTTTAATTATTATGAAGTGAAGGAATAATAAACCACTGTACAATCGTTAACAGCGTTTTTCTAATTAAAAGTAAAATTATTCACCTAACGGTACAGCAGAAGAGAGTGACGATCATAATATATCAACAAGTATAGAACGATTTATATGGCTCCAAAAATTCTCGAGTTATACCCTCGTGTCAAATTTCTGAAAATTACACACGAAAGCTGTGATAGCTCGAAAACCATACAAGTTATCGACCAAATACCTCGTGAATATAGCGTTCAATGTTTGTAATCATGGAGGAACAGGGCAATAATGAAGGTTACAGGAATTTTAAGCTACTTACGTGGAGCCATAGGGCCGACAGCTAAATCACAAGGTGTTAATTAGATCACATCTTGTCTGCTTTGTTTTCCCTGTGTCCTGAAATGTTATTTCAATTAGAGTTAAATATAATACAACATTTGATTATGGCAACAAGATTCTTCTTACATAAGTTAAGAGGTAAGCCTGGGTTTTCTCCCCCACACGCCCCAGGACATAAAAAAATGCGACGACAAGGAAAATAATTTTCTTTTTGGTTTCTTTAATTTTTCTTCTTCTTTTTCATAGCAACTGATTTTTTCTGTTTTTAGCTACGACGAGTCGTCAACGTTCAACGCGCTCACTATGTGCGTTCCAGTCGCTTCGACCAAGGAACCACAAATAAATCTGTAGTCAGAATAATATCATCATATTGACACATTTGAAACCATTAAAACCATAAAACCTGTTTTCTTTAAAAAAATTTCTTAATTGAAAAACTATACTTTTGGCATTCTCCAACACAATATTCGCTTTTGAGCGAAAAAAGTACAAAATAGTGCTCAATATCCAATTAAAAGTAGTAATTGTAGGAAATTCCTCGTGAAAATTATATTTGGAGCTCATTTCGCCCACGGAATACGAGTCGAAAGCCTTCAAAATCCTTCGCCGAACTTCTCGGCCGTTTACAGTCAAAACACGAGACCCTGCCCAAGTTTCCGCATTGAGTTAGCACCTGATAATAGCAAGACGAACACGACTGCCTTCACGGCTATGCTCGTAATCTAATCTTTCAAGTTTGAAGAAGTTCCTCGGAATTTCGATCGAACCAACAAAGACGAAAAAAACTGTTCACCCGTTATTTTTTCGAAACGAAACAACGGAAAAAATTGCATTTTTTTCCGCCTGATAAATGGACGACGACGAGGACGAATTTATCGAATCCAACGACAAAATGTTTCGAGATAATCGTGACATCGTTTCGTCCAGCTTAGCACACAACTCGAAAATGACTATTTGAGAACGGCCGTTTCACCGTTTCGTAGAGCGGTAGATAATTTTCAAAAGTGCCCACTCTCTGACAGTGACGGATCTCGTTCTTCTCATCGCAGCCGACAATGACAAACAGACAACCGGTCGGGCGCCCAATTGGTTGATAAGGCATCGTGCACAAAATAGTGAAATATTATTTTTTCGACTTCTATTTTCGTCGCGAACGAGAGGAAATTAAACGTACGTCAGTTGATGAATCCGTATTACGGTGCAAATATTTAACGCTCAACTACGTCGGTGAATTATTTTTAATTCGCCAAATAACGTTTCCGCAACGTGAGACAATATCGAGCGCTATAGAGTCAGATGTAATAAACTAGGCGGACAATGATTCGATTTCAAAGACGAAAATGAGCGAAGAACTACACATAAGAATGTGGAATATTGATCCTTTGATATTATATTTACTTAATTACACCGCCAAAAAAAAGTTCTAAACGCTCGTTTGAGCTGTGAATTTTCTGTTTGCGATAATTATACTTACCACCTGTATTTAAATGAAAGCACGAGACTTCTTTTATATTTGGTGTGCATTGACTATAGGGGGATTTCATTTAGAGTTAGTAGACTATAAATTAATATAGATTATGGGAAAATATATTTTTGGTTTATTATTCAATAATAAACCATTGTAATCGCCCAAGAAAAAAAAATTTCTAACCCCCTCTCAAAATTTGATGTTTTACGTTTCAAGGCATGTAGAATCCGAATATCCAATAAAAAAATTTCTGTCCGTCCGCCGTACGCCGTTAGCAGTTTTCCGGCCAAACTGTAAGAGCTAAAAATTTGAAATTTTCACCAAAAATCAATCTCGGTCCTACGACGGCCCAATTCTTGAACCAACTTGCTAGCTCAATTTTAAGGGTATTTTTGGGGGGTTTTGAGGGGGAGAAAATTCATATTTTCCAAGGTTTTTCAGAGAAATGTGTACGTGGTATCAAATTATATAGATTTTTGGACGCTGAATCGAATGAGACCATCGCCGGGTCGATAGCTTTATTGGTTCTCGAGTTATCGCAGCTTTTGTGAAAAATTTGGGAGATTTTCAGAAATTTGACACGAGGGTATAACTCGAGAGTTCTTGGAGCTATAAAAATCGTTCTATACTCATTGGAATGGTCGTTAAACACTCTCTCCAGCTGTATCGTTGGGCAACAGGTTTAGTTTTTAATTAGGAAATTAAGAAAAATAAAAATGATTAAAATTACAATAGTTGCTACGGATTTTTCCCCTATAGTTACCATCTGTTTTTCGGTGGGAACGTTCACAAATTTTCGGAATATTTAAAATGACAAATGGATGGTCTTCTTAAATCAATATTGAAGCGAAATAATAATAAACCACTGTACAATCATTTGCAGCGTTTTCTTCATTGGAACTGGTTTTTAACGTTTTTGTTTTTCAAGTAATTATCTTTTAATAAAATTAGTGAATTATCAACTTTAACTGACAAACACTTCAAGAAGGCTACCCAAAATCTGTAAGGAAAAATCTTTGTGTTAAAAGAAATAAAAATAATGAAATAAATCAGTAAATTCTTCAGAATAATTTCCATGATTTTTATTATTCTAATTTTCAAGTTAAAAATTAAATGATTTTCCCAACTTTACAACTAAAGATAGAGTTTGACGACCATTCCAACGAGTATAAATAACGATTTTAATGGCTCCAAAAATTCTTTATTTATACCCTTCATGCCAAATTTCTGAAAATCTCAAAAATTCTACACGAAAGCTACTGGAACCAGAGATTACTAGAGAACCATGGAGCTATCAACCCCGCAATGGTTTCATTCGATTCAGCGTCCAAAACTCAAGAACTTTTGGAACAAGAAAAATCGTTCTATACTCTTTCTTCAGCTGTACCGTAAGGCGAATAACTTAGCTTTTAATTTGAAAATCAAGAAATATGAATAAAAAATTCTGAAAAGGAAAAAATATATAACAAGTAGTCCCAACTTCACAGTTTCAGTTTTTTATTGGATATTCGGATTCTACATGCCTTAAAACGTAAAACATCAAATGTTGAAGGGTGGTTAGAAATTTGTTTTTCTTGAGCGATTAATTGTTTGTATAATAAACCAAAAACTCATTGCCGTATCTGTTTATTTAACGGTTCTCGAGTTGCTGTTTTTATGAAGATTTTTGAAAAATGCATACATACCTGTGCAATGATGATATCGCTTCAGCATTTACGATCGATCAACATGTTTTTATATTCGTTATAATATTATTCGAACAGTCCTCTCAATAATGCGCTTCGAAAATTTTCTCGCAAACCCTGAGTAGAACTTTTTAATAAAATTGCACATTTGGACTTTTCATGGAAAGTGGATTTTGACATGTTTATTTCAAATCGTCCCTGTATAAATATTTTCACAATTCGTTTTTCCAATTTACATCTGTTGCAGTTTGGGGAGGCCGCGTTGACATCGGTGGAATAAAAACGGAAGACGTCGAAGAGAGCAAAGAAGGAGGCAGCGGCCTCACAAAAGGAAAAGGAGGCAAGCGGCAACGGCGTCAGCGGACGCACTTTACGTCCCAGCAACTGCAAGAGCTCGAGGCGACATTTTCGCGAAACCGATACCCGGACATGAGCACGCGGGAGGAAATTGCCATGTGGACCAGTCTGACTGAAGCTCGAGTTAGGGTAAGTCGCAATAATGAAATACTACTTTTCTTTGTCGTCGCATTTCTTGATGTCCGGGGGTTGTGAAGGGGAGAAAAACTAGGCGACTCATTCTCCGATTCGTTATTCGCTGGCTGAGCACTTTCGCCCGTTTATGCATCCTCAAGGCAACGAGGACCCAATGGCTCCGAACGGGCGAAAGTGATTGGCCAGCGAATAAAGTAAAGAATCGGAGAATGTGCAGTGAGAATAGAGTAGTATACTCACTGAGAATGAGTCGACTGGTTTTTCTCCTCCTCACACCCCTGGACACAAAAAAATGAGACTACAAGAAAAACAGAGAAAAACGTCGAACCGTTATATCCAAATAGCAATGAAATACCGGTGTTTTTCCACGGTGGCCGTGAGGAGTATTGGTTACTTTGTAAAATGATACGCCATCATATCGACCAAGAGGTGTGAGGGGGAAAAACAGGCAAATTCTTCCTCAGCGCCGAACTATAAAAAATAGGTCGGTTGAGGTTGGGATTATTTTCACAGCGATTTAAATAAGAGCAACCATTTTTTGTATCAATGACGCATAATGAACATACCGATTGATCACCTCGAGTTTCGAATGTGCCGTAATAAAAACGTCGGCCCAGTTTATCTTGTCACGAAAATTAACGTGTTTTTCAATTCGTGTTGCAAACAATAGCTTCCATACCGGCTATCAGTTTTGTGAGGCAAACAAGGCGCCTGTTTACCATTCGGTGGAGGGCTCAGGAGTTGTAAAAAGGATAACGGCGGATAATCGTCAAATTAGCGCTGTGAAATAACGATACTACATCATTTCAACGCGAAATACACTTGGCAACATTGACATCCAAAATTCATTTACTCGTTTATTATACAGGTTGTAAGATGAGTCTCCTCGACAAAAAATTTCGTACCGATAGTGTCCTATAATTTTTTTTAAATCCACTATAATTGCCACTTTTTAAATTATTTTGGTTGTTTGCGATCTTGCCTCGCCAAAATGGCCGACTCCCTTAATCTCCCTTGAATCTGCTTGCACCGTTGGGAACAGCGTCAAATCTCCCTTTTGTCTAATGCCTAAAATCGTTTTTGGGTGAAATTGAGACGTGAAAATTTAAAAATTAGAGGCGTGAATAATTAACAAGGTGCTCAAGAAGATGAGTCAGAATTCATGATTTAGCCGGAATAAACATTTTCTCCGCATTCGAACCTCGTTTTCCCTTCGGAACTGAAGAGCAACAATTACTTCGTTAAGACCATTAGAAAGCAGATATTTTGACGAATATTTTAGCTTAACTTCGCATTACTAATGTAAAAATTAATAGGTTTGCCGAGCGTTAGGAAAACGCGTGGTTTCGAGGTTTTGACGGAATTTTCGTTTCAAACTGTATTTTCACAATCATTTCTCCAAAAAAATTATTACTTAGGCGTTATATATTTCGGAAATTTCCTCTTTCCAACGGTGTAATCAGATTTGAATTTCCATGCAAATTAAGGGCGTTATGACCGTTTTAGTGAAGTAAGGTCGAGAGACGGAAAATAATTTTAAAAATTTAAAAGCTGCTTTTCTAGTAGAGTAAGAAAAAATTGTTCTACGACACTTTTGGACGGAAATCAGTCGCGGAACACGCACGGATGTTATAACCTGTATTATGAACCATTTAAATTTACTTTAGAAAAGTGTGCAAACGTCAAAATTTTATGAAAGCTAGACAATGAAGAGATAATCGCAACATTTAATCGACAATTTCCTTGAAATTGAAAAATATTTATGTGAAAGTAGCATGGTGCTTATGGTAAAAAAATACAACTGATGGCCTAAACGCCGAAATATAATTTACTTAAATAAAACTAATTCAAATTAATGGTATTCGCGTGTGGATGGTCCGCTATTAAAAGGAATTCCACATTCTCATAGCGAGTAGTTTAGTACAAATTTCGTAGAAATCTCAGATTCGGAGTTTTTTTTTCTTTTTTCTTAAATGTAGGTATTGTTTTTCACAAGAAATTATTTTTTTTACCAAAGATGGCTCAATAGATAGACCAGATTGCTACCTCGATTTAAATGATTTTTTCACTAAATAGCGAAGGGGTAATTTCTTTCGGAGCCAAAATTTGCAATTCATTCTCTCGTATATCAACAGTTCGCATTGCGCTATGATATCGCCCGTCGAGTTGATTAGATTAGGCGAACGATTAGAGCGATCAGAACGGATTACTCGGTAAACAATGTAAATGCATTAATTGCGCACCTTAAGTCCGTAGTTAATCAAAGCTTAGGGCTTATTGTCAACCGTATCGTGCGAAAGGGGTCGTCAGATTTTAGAGCTCCCGTTAATTATTAGAGGGACGTTTCGATTAATATGCAATAATATAATTAGCCGGGGGATCCGTTTTCCTACGTGGTAAAATCCGCTCAAAGCTCGCCGTTTGAAATCGTCGGAATTTAAATCAGGCGATAATTTTCCGTAAAGGTGCTTCAGCGGCGGCTGGCGAGGACAATAATTTACTGTAAATTAAGTATGACGCAGCCGAAAGGGGAAGCGGGCGAATTTACCGCGGATAGGGTATTAAAGTCGGCGGACATAAATACTGAGGTATTGTCCTCGCCGCAGGAAAGGGAAGAGTTCTATAGTAAAGCGCGCCAGAGGGCGAAGCTGCTCGGTAGCGCTCGCAGCGGCCGAGTTATGAATTACCCTGCGGAAAAGGGCCGTTCCGAGGATAAAGGTGTTGAAACTAATCTCGGTTCAAATGGTAATTCCCCTGGAGTGCTCGAGGTCGGTTTTTGCAAATCCTCCGAACCGCGGGCGTAGATGATACGTTTTCGAGTGCGGAGCCCAAAGGGAAATGAACTATCCGATGGCCGCACAAACAAAAATCTTGATGCGGCGGAATTACAGGCTTGGCTAGAACTGCTACGAGCGGGATATTCCGCTTTTAAAACGATATTTCACGCCTTCGAGAGTCGAGGATTCAGCGTTTAAACCTGTCGATATTTTATGAAACGAGCTCCAGGCCCCGAGTTAGATTTTCAGTTGAACTTTTTCTCACCTCGGAAGCCGTTCACCGGTCTCGTTTCATAACAAATCATTTCGCTAGGGATTAAACGGAAATGAAGGGAGTTTTTCCGTGACGTATAAGCAACAATTAAACAGAGCGATCAGATTTGAGGTGAGATGTATGATATTCCATCGTGGAGAATTATTATACTAAGGGAAACACTAGTCAACGGCTGATTTCAAATCCCATTTATCTAACAGAACTTTCACTATCGTTTTGGTTTATTATTCAATGATAGACCATAGTGATCGTCCAAGAATACAAATGTATAACCTCCCAATTTTGATGTTTTACGTTTCAAGGCATGTAGAATCCGAATATCAACCATTAAAAAAAAATCTGTTCGCCGCCAACACTTAATTGACAAAACTATCTCCATTTTTGCATTTTCACCAAAAATCAATCTCGTACGTATTTTGATTTTCAAGTGAATTGTCGTACTTGACATTTTTTTATACGTTTTTGCAGAAAAAGTGTCAAAAACAGAAAAATAAGAAAAAATCTCAGTGATAAAATAGGGAATTAAGTAAGCTGGTTAAAAAAAGTGCTGCTTGGATTATAATTGAAAATTACACCAATAAATTCAAATAAATCATTAACTCAAAATTTACTATATTACAATTACAACAATCATTTATTATAAGATGATACAATGATGATATAATTAAAATTACAATATTATATTTAAAAAATCATTAAATAGTTCCGCTTTCGCACAGAGATGTCGCACAGTACTGCATGATCTACTGCTCCTCCTGCTCGACATTGCCGATGAGTTACTCGTACTTATTTAGCTCATTTTCAGTCCTAAAAACTACGCATGTTGTTGTACAGAATTAAAAAACAGCAGCAGAGTCAAAAGGAGACAACAATGCTTCATCCGGAGAAATTCTTCCGATAAACGTCCAGTGACATTCTCCTTTTTCTCGTATCGCAGTTACGGATCGTTTGTATTCCGATGTGCCGTCGAATGCGTTAAGAGCCGTACAAGGGGCAATCAACAGGCTGGCAAGAGTCAAATATCCGGCCGTCGATAGAGGCGAAGCAGAAAAAGTGAAAAATAAAACGGCATTACGCGAATCGAGCGCGGCGAGGGAACCCGTGTAAATGTGCGATACGGCGCACGTGTGTAACTATTACAAGCCGTCGATGTTAGCTGCCCAACGGACACCATCGTATCCCCCCGGTCCATCCCAATCTATGGGAGCACCTTTATCGCTCAATCAATTTCATTCGGTCAACATTTTTACTGCTTGCGGAAAATATCCTCGCTCGAAAACTCGCTATTTACCACCGGAGCACAATCCCGTCATTCGGGTCCATTATATCCCTTTCCGCTCGGTCCTCGCGAGAGCTCGCGTATTGTTATTTTATCAGGTGATTTCGCAAATCCGTAGATTAGAGGGGTGGCGAAAAGGATTCGCTAAATGTTTCGTAAACGATTTTTTAATCTCGAACCGTACATTTGGACGAAAATCCGGCGGTACGGAGGCGCAAACACGGGTTAATCCGCGGAGCTTAGGCGAATCGGATCGGCCGAAAAAATTATGTATTCCGCTAGGAATCGACACTGAAAAGAGATTTTGATTAGAAAATAAATCGCTACTGTCGAATAATTAGATATTCGACGCTATATCGTCCGACTTAGTAACATACTCGACCGATTCGGTCTTAAACTTCAGTAGTTTCAGAATAGATACTTTCAACCTTAGTAATGAAAACTGGCTGACCTAGACAGTAAAGAAAACATTGAACACCGCGTTAGGGTCCCATAAAATATCGCATTATACACGGTTTTTAATACATTAACTCTACGTACCTGGTCGAACTCGGTACAAATTTTCTGAATTTATTTCTGAATTCATTTCAGAAAAATTAGCTAAGCCGTTCAGATACTATAGCAATAATTATATTCAAATGTGTGTCACCATATCTCGCAAAACATTTTCAACGATACCTATTGGTCTAACCTTGATCTGTATGAAAATTGATCTCCAATGAAAATATGTGCCATTCGGAATTTTAATTCGATTCGAGGTGACTTTTGAGATCAATCTACTTTCTACCTTTTCTATAATGCTAGGCATTGTCATCTACTGATTACATAGGCAATGCTTCTGTTGCGAAACTCAGAATTATTAGTCCTATTTCTTGGTTGCTTCGGCCGAGCAAATATTGCTCGATTTTAGGTCGATTTCTCGTATAAAATTCCGTCGATTTTAACGTCGTCGACGAGCGAAAATCGTTTTATTCAGCCGCCGATACCAACGGATCTATACGGGCGGATTATGTATAATTGCGATGGAGAAAGATGGAGATGTTGGCCGGAGTAAGGGAGAAGGGATAAGAGCAGAGAGGGAAAATGAGAGGAGTCCTTTAAGATCAATAGTGTAGTCTACAGAAGCAGTAGCAGTAGGGAGTACCCTGGCAACCCCTTCCCTCACGACCCTCTCTGGCAACCAAGTTCTCCAAGTTCCTCCATCACTGCACATCCGGACCTTCCTTTCATTGCTGCTTTTGTATCTTTACTCGGATTCGCAAGATCTTGTTGCGGTCGGCCGGATTTAATACGCCACTATTTAATACGTAAACTTTAGTTTTTTACGATTTTTTAAATGAGAAATGAAGAAATTTTATCTCACTTGATTCCTAGTGTATTTTTACAGGGAATGTAAATTCGTTAGAATAACACTAAACAACAAGGAGGAGATACGATTGATCAAGTCCCTTTTTTCGCACTCTGTCGAGCGGGACCTGTATAAATCATAATTTGTTTCAATAGTTCAAATTTTTTCAAGATCCAAAATAAAACAAAACGAACCATAATCGTTTACCATAATAGGTTCTACAAAAAAAAAGCGTTTGTGAAACTACTGTTTTTCGAAAGAAACGGTTATTGAAACTATTTGGACAATGGGTTTCTTTCATGATAAACAGAAATACGAATGGTCGTTGATTTATGTCGCTTAGAATTTAAGAACGCCATTAAAAGGAAATTAAAACGAGGGCAAATAGTTGTAGAGAAAAAATTATATAAACGGCAATCAGCACATTGATATTGAGGTAGCGATTTCAGGCCAAGAATAATATGAAAATTGCAAGATTTTCCAACGTTTTTGGAACAAAGATGTGTTCTGTTAATTAAAAAAGATAGAGTATGGTACTTACGTATCACAATAGATCCCCTCGAAGGTCGCAGTGACGCACTGAGTGCTCTATCCCCTACAAAGCCCCTAGGACAAAAAAAAAGAAAAGATAAGAAAAAGAAAAAGTACTTATGTTGACGTTCCATCTCCTCAGATTAATTGGTCAGTCAATCGTTATGAAAAGGATGAACAAGGATTAGGAAGAAGCACCTTGCTAGTGAAGCTCGACAAAACACAGTACATTCAGTAGCTCCTAACTGTACTCAGTTCCAACAGTTCAAATATTAACCCATAAACACATAACCGGAGAGTTATGGAAGAATTTTAAGAATGTATTTGAAGAATATATGCTTTAAAAAATGGCATTGAATAATTTATGGGCATTTTCTTCAGAGTAAGACGACGGTTGGATAAATGCTGGATGAATCCTTACTTTGCAAAACTCCTAGTAACAAATTTCCGCCATTTTTTCACACTGGGAGCGTAAAAATCTTCGTTTTGCTTTTCTCAATCAAATTTTAGCGTTCCCTAGCTCAACCTTCGGGCTTTTCCCTCCCAAGCACTTTCCCAGCTCCCTTGGATTTCCTCTCATATATATAATCCCTTCCTTTGCTTAGTGGGCCCGTTTTCGCTCACACTGATTTCGCAAAGGCCGACGATTTGTCACGTTTTGCGTTCTAAGTTCCTTCCTGATCGGCTAAGAATAATAAACTTTTAGGCTGCGAGAGTTCGGACAGAGCAGATGTGAATCGCATAAGGCGTATTGCATTTAGAGAAAGAGAAGCTTTTCTTTCAAATGGAGTCATTATTGAGTTTGTTCAATAATAATCAGAATCCGTTTAAATAAAACAAGTTCTCTGAATTTCTCAAATGAAATTCAATTTTCGAAAATCTTACAACGAATTGAAAGGCATATTTTTTCGAAAAATCGCGTAAAAAAGCTCAATGTTCGAGCCAACCAACACCGCTAGGTCTCGTTCCATTCGGTGTTAAAAAATCTATAAAAAGTGATTTTTTTTCCGGGAAAATAACGATCCGTTCGGTTTCAACAACTTCATACTCACGACATTTGGTCACTTCTGGTGACCTCTTCAACAAACCGACAGCTATTTCCCGACAGAATAACATACCAGCATAATACAGCTCCTTAACATTAGCGAAAAATTATGAAAATTATTACCAAAAACGATACAGAAAACACTATTCCACAAAAATAGGTAAGTATACAATATTAAAATAAAATATTTAAAAAAATTATTTCATTTTCCTAAAGTTCGGTGGGAACGTTCACAAATGTTAGGAATAATTACTATCACAAACGGATGGTCTCCTTAAAACATCAAATTTTGAGGAGATACGAATTATTTTCGGCGAGCGATCACAATGGTTTATTATTGAATAATAAAACAAAATTTACCAAAAAAAAATGTAAATAATAAACTGCACATTCCCTTCTCCCTTTGTTGACAGTATCTGTTCCATTAACAAGGATAGAAAAAAAAGAGGAGGGGAAATAATGCTATAAAAAATCCGATCTCCCGCAACGGAGAACGGATGGTATCGGCGTTGAATAACAGTTTGACGAAGTCAAACAGAAGGGGACGTCTGTGTGAAGGCTCGAACCGCAATTGTACGGGGATTTATTTAATATTATACAGAAACCCCCGGTCCTCCGTAGCAATGGGAAGTTCTCCTTGGTATTGTTGAAGGAAAGGGCGGGCCTCAGTGGTTTCATTACAGCTCCGAGTGTCCTCCGTGCAATAACCATCTGGTAATATTGTCTGCGTTTGGTCGCGTGTTCCTGCCTACGGTTGTGCTGAGGGTGGAAAGAGGCCGAAGGAACATTTATCATCAATTTTAGGGTCGGGTGAGAAAACGGCCACCGACGGTCACGTGGTCGTGTAATTTAACTTCTTAATAGTATTAATCGCTTACAGAAAGATTTAACACCGAACGGATGAAACAGTATATTAAATTTTCAAACATAATACGATCGAACGTGGACTGTTGAGAATCCAAATTGAACTCGATTGAATAATTTATTAATTCAATAGCGGACCGAAGATAGACCCGTTTGACTATATTAGGAAGTACTCGCCGAGGTGGACTCTACTTTAACCACGTATTCTAGAACTGAAGTGCAACAAAAAGGACCTTTCCCCATTTTTTTTTCATTTTACAGATATCGCGTTTTTGCCCTAAAACTAGTCAAATCTGACACGTGAAAAAACGTGAAATTGACTAATCTTTCAGTATCTTTCTCGCCCAATCGAGTTTATTATACTAATTATTCCGAATATTTCTGAGTGTTCCACCGAAAAACATATCGGAGGATCAGAGGAACAGATCGGTAATTATAGGGAAAAACTCCTTAGCAACTATTGTAATTTCAATTATTTGTCATAATTTCCTATATAAAAGCTAAATTTTTCGCCTAAAGTTACAGCTGGAGAGAGTGCCTATTGACCGTTCCAACAAGTATCCAACGATTTTTATAGCTCCAGAAATCCTCGAGTTGTACCATCATGACAAATTTCTGAAAATCTCCCGAGTTCCACACTTTTAGCAGCGATTACTCGAGAACCAATAAAGCTATCGACCTCGCGATGGTCTCATTCGATTCAGCGTTCAAAAAATTTTCGAACTCAATGCCAAATAGGTACCTACGTAGTTTTTCTGAAAAACGTTGGAAAATACAAATTTTCTCCCCCGCAAAACCCCTTCAAAATTTATGTAGTGATTGACAAGGAGAAAAGCGGGTAAAAAGAGATTGGGCGAGGATTTAGGGGAAGGATATTTTTTCTTAGTTTTGGGGGAGTTTTCCCCCAAAAAAGGGAAACCTGGCAACACTGCGAGAAACCGGCTCTTAGAATTTTCTCCAACGTGTTTGCCCTCATAGTCTTTACCAATATGTTGTTGGGTAAAAACGTTCACAAAAAATTTTTGGTGCGAAAATTCTGAAGCGAAATCTGAAGCCAAGTTGAACCAAAGGAATTATACTGTGTATTATAAATAATAGTCATTTGTAGCGTTTTAATCTATGACATTGCGCTATTATTCGGCTCAATATTTTACAAGAAACGCTAAAAATCGAGCGAGAAGGAATTCTTCAACCGCTCACTGGATTATAAATCAATTCATCTCGGTTTCTATTAACTTATTAACAACAATATTCGCCTCCCTCGGGAAAGGCGGATCCGTTTCATTGCCGCGAACAAATAGACTCGCGCAGCTCTGAAGAAACGTATAATTCATGCGTTAAAGATATAAATATATCACGTAGTTGCTCCGCGTTATTTTGAAATACATTCAAATGCGAGCGGAATGGCTAAGCAGTGAACAGGACAGCACGAGATGGCCCGCGCCGCTGCTTCGTCGTGGCATGGCGGTAATGCTCAACCAGATCACGTCCCTCGAGCAGGGATGCTAATGTTGCTCACGTACTTTGGAGCCTACCCTGTCTCCCGTTCTTCCTATACATCCTTCGTCTGTTTTCCTCCTCTCCGGGACGACCCTCTTCTGAATATCTCCTCGCATCTCATTACACTGCGCGGGAGAGCTTTCTTTATTCAAACCTTACGCTACATAAGTACTCGAACATTGCTACGATATGTACGTGTTGAAGTGTGTTCATCATAAAGGAGGTCGCGAATATAGTTCGTTTTTCGACGCTAGGCAAATCGAGGCAACAGAATATCATTATATAAGGTGTTCCAGAAATAGGGACGAATTAAAAAGCTGTAAAATTCACAATTTTCATTGAAAATGAATAATATTTATTTATAATGCACCTTAGTATCTCCGATTTACGTATGAAATATTACATTGTGCATATGACCACTCAAAAAGGCGCGGCATTGAGTAAACCTGTCCATGAGGTTTTCCATGACGCGCAGACAAACTTCCTGGTCAATTGAGCTAATTACACTTTCGATTTCGGCCTTCAATGTTGGTATGGTTCGGGGTTTGTTTTTATAAACGTTTGATTTAACGAATCCCCACAAGAAGAAATCCAAGGGTGTCAAATCGCAGGACCTGGCAGGCCATTCTTGGGTCCCTCACAAAGAAATTATGCGTTATGGAAACTTCTCCTCCAATGAAGCCACGCTTTCGCGGGAGTTGTGGTAGGTTGCTCCATCCTGTTGAAACCACTTGCCTTCAATTTAAATATTTTTTTAACAAAATGGACCACAACTAACCTGAAAGCATGTTTCGGCAACGGTAACCATTTACAGTGACAGCGTGTTCCCTGGGTGGTCATATGCACAATGTAATCTTTCATACGTAAATCGGAGATACCAAGGCAGATATTAAAAAATATTCATTTCAATAAAAATTGTGAATTTTACAGCATTTTTCAATTTGTCCCTATTTTTGGAACACCCTTCGGTTTGTGACATGACAGTTTTACTTTTTTTCAAGTTAAAATCGTCTATTATTACGATTGAGAAAAGTGAGTACTTTGGTTCATCATTCAATAATAAACCATTGTACCTACCTAATCTCCCAAGAAAAAAAATCTTTCAAAATTTGATGTTTTTCGTTACAAGGCACATACCTACCTAGGTAGAATCCGAATATCCAAAAAAAAATTCTGTCGAAACTAGACGAAACTATGTACATAAAGCTAAAATCTTGGAATTTTAATTAAAAATCAATCTTGGTCTGACAATGGATTTAGCCAAATTGCTACCTAAATTTTAAGGATATTTTTTGGGGTCATGAGGGGGAGAAAATTCGTATTTTCCCATGTTTATAGGGAAAAGGTTAATTTGGTATATCTATAGATTTTTGAATCGAATGAGATCATCTCGCGGTCGATAGCTTTATTGGTTCTCGAGTTATCGCAGGTTTGGTGTTGAACTTGGAAGATTTTCACAAATTTGGCATGAGCAACAATGACTTCCAAGCAGAAAGAACCTGGCAAACTACGCAACAAGCAAGATGGCCAGAAAAGCAAGAAGAGCAATGGCGATGATTAATTAACAACTTAGCAGCGTCAGGAAGATGGCTCACCTGGCTCACATGAATAATTCTATCGAACTGTTACAATAACTCTTGTGGGGATTCAATAATAAATCGCAGAATAACTATTGAATGATTAATGTTTGTAAATAGTTCGGAACAGTTCTTCAATAAGCACTCGTTCTTCAATAATATAGTACCTATGCCAGCCTATGCTAAAAAATGTTCTACCTATGCTAACAAAAAAGGAAAACTTCTCTGAAGAAAATTAAAATTGCCTTGGCAAAAAATAAAACGTCTGACCTTGTTGTAGAAATCCAATACTTCACCAGCTTCACAGGATAGCACTACCGGCACATAACTCGCGCGGAACTAACTGAATTGCTCTCGGACTTGGAGCATCCCTACCCAACCACCATCCGAACATGATCATGTTTTCACACGACAATGAACCTCAGGAGGCTAGGAGAGACAATCCTTATCCGAGAGCAAAGTTGCAACCGTGACAATGACAATACAGTGCGTGACATAACGCGACAGTGCGTGGCTTGATTTATCAAGCCACTGTGACTGTGTGACAAAAGTCCTTAGCGCGTGGTGGCCGATCTTGGAACTAAAATCTTCGAGTTCCCCCGAGTTCAACTGCGAGTATCCTCACGATTTTTCAACAATGGGGAAGACGCCTATTTTATATTTCGTTCCTAATGGCCTGAATTCTGCTATTTGGTGTCAGCTGAAGACGGAATGACCAATTTTTCATGAAAATTGTGAGTTTCCGCGGAGAAAATCGCTAATGAAAACCGATGATTTTGAACGAAAAATGAATAGTTATTACATCATAACTTGTCCGTTGAGCGTGAATATCGATACTAGCGCTTGTATCTTCGGAAGAATAAACTAACATTGGGAGCAATGATTTGAGGTTGCTGTGACCCAAGGTGACTAGACTAGACTAGAAGAAGGTCATTTAGTCACCTTGGCTGTGACCCCCCCCCCCCCCCAGTAATTGATTTGCTTAACGAGGAATTTCGGGCGGTACTAACTCGACGATTAAAAAAACATAACAAGTAGCAGTGAAGTTAGCGTCACTTACTCGATTTAGCATGACTCCAGTCTTAAAGACCGTCTTGTTGTTTTGATCTGTCTTTCAGTACAGTGGCTTGATAGATATATCTCTATCAAGCCACTGTATCTTTCAGCCGACTGCAGAGCGCTCTAGGGAGTTACTTCAATCGGTTGGAGTTACATCTCCGGGTTTATTCAAACCGCTGATTTTCCTTAGCGATTTTCTCCGCGGAAACTCACAATTTTCATGAAAAATTGGTCATTCCCTCTTCGGCTGACACCAAATAGCAGAATTCAGGCCATTAGGGACGAAAATAAAAAATAGGCGTCTTCCCCATTGCATCGGTTTCTACATACTTTGTACCTAAAACAGCACATTTTGAAAGGGTTTAGTAGGGGGGAAATTTTTTTGGAGGATAACAATAATAATTAATTAGGTATAAAATAATAACCGAAAACGCCAAAAATGGAACTCTTGCAATAAATTCTTTCAAGAGTCATGGCCGAGAAAATGTTCACAAAATGCGGAGTTTAAAAATCCTGCTTAAAATCGTCAGTGAAAAATTCAGCGCATGTATTTTTTTCATTCGAACTAAATCAAAGCATTTTAAAAGAGTTACCAGATTTCTTTCTAGCAGTCAAAACATTGTTTTTCATCCATTTGGAAAAAATTGAATTTTTTCGGATATAAAATTGTTTTCAAACGTGGGGAAAAAATGCTTCGCTACAAATTGACATTAGGGGCGAAGATGTTTAAATAACCTATCTAATTTCCTTCGATACTCCTAGGGAAGTTAACATGTTGATTCGTTTAATTGGATTTCAACGCTGACAAGGGAATGGAATAGCTCGTTGATTGCTTACGAGGAACGACTTCGAACCGTAACGGAAAAGCAACGGGCGAGATAGAGAACGCGGATTTAAAGGGAGAGAGAAGAGTTACAGGATCGAAAGATAGAGAATTACGGCTGAGGAGGACGAAACGAGAGGGAGTTAATGCTCTCCCCTTCCTAACCCTCAGTGCTCGGTTCGATCCCCTTCCTCCCAATCCGTTCCCTTCTTCCCGTTTATTTCGCATCATGGCCGACTTGATATCTTCATCGTCCGCCCACGCCGTCCGATAGCGCTGCGGATGGTAGATGACTCCCCCTTACATTTATATGGCCGATCCTGTAGGTAAAATTAGCCGCCCTGCCTGGGTTACTATTTAGTATTTAGTCGCCATAATGAAAGAAAAGAACGCACGTTACAGTTGGTCTTAGAAAAAATGATTGTTTTTTTTTTCAAATAAATAGAACTTATATGATCTGGTAATAAGTGGTTCACTTGGGACGGATTTTATAGGCCAACTTACGGACAACGTTTGTCGATTATGCGAAGCGGATGAAATAAATTAGTTGAGAAGTCGAACATTGATAGTGAGGAGGGAAAGAGATTTACCTACTTGGTAACCCAATCAAAAGGCATCGATGCAAATCGTTTGTTCAATTTTATGGTCTTTTAAGTGTATTAAGAGGGGATGGAGGTCCATTCTGTTTTCCCTTAGTAACTACTAACGAATCGGTTTTTTGACGGAAACGTTCACAAACGTTCAGAATAGTTGCTGTCACGGAATTTTCATTGTGGTTTATTATTCTTAGGCTCGGTAAACGAACAAAATTGGAACAGGTGCGAAAATGAAGTTTATGGTTTATTATTCATAATAAACCATTGTAATCGCCCAAGATAAAAAATTTTACGTTTCAAGTTACGTAAAATCCGAATATCCAATAAAAAAATTTTGTCCGTCCGCCGTCAACACTTTTCCGGCCAAACTATAATAACTGCATTCTTGAAATTTTAACCAAAAATCAATCTCGGTCTCGCAACTGCACGATTCTTGAACCACATTGCTAGCTCAATTTTAAGGGTATTTAGGGGGGGTTTTGAGGGAGAGAAAATTCATATTTTTCAGAAAAATGTATTTTTGGTATCAATTTCTATAGATTTTTGGACGCTGAATCAAATGAGACATTCGGGTCGATAGCTTTATCGGTTCTCGAGTTATTGCAGCTTTCGTGTGGAATTTGGTAGATTTTTAAAAATTTGGCATGAAGGTATAACTCGAGAATTTATGGCGCTATAAAAATCGTTCTGTACTTGTTGGAATGGTCGTACAACACTTCAGCTTTACCGTAAGGCGAAAGATTCAGCTTTTAATTTGAAAATGAAGAAAACTGAACATGATAAAAGTTAAAATAGTTGCTACGGAGTTTTCCCACCAACGAATCCGTTAATGACAGAAACGTTCAAAAATTGACGATCTTCTTAAATTATTATTGAGGCAGAGAAATAATAAACCACTGTACAACAATGTGCGACCTTTTTTTACTCAATTTTGCTGCTCAGAATCGACTTTTTATTTCTTCACTCGATAAAAATGCCGACCGTTTAAAATCATTTCTTCCGGTTCGTAATGTCACTTCGCTCCTAATTTGCTTCACTCGGCAAACGAACGAAATTGGAACAGGGGCGAAAATGAAGAGAAAATGTTCGGCGAAAACGTCGGAAAATAAAACCGAGGGAATTTTCATTTTTACCGCGGTTCGTCTTCCGCTGCGCAGTCGATTCTTTTCCTCCGCCGAAAAACGGCGTTATTAAAAACATATCAAGGCGTAGAATTCCCTATAGCGAAGGGACGAAGTGCAATCTACCGAACGTTGATAACACTTATTGCGTCACTCATCCGGTGCCCGCCACATAAATAAAGCCCTCCCCCCAACTTGTTCGGTCGGCGGCTCTCTTCGAAGGGTCTCTAATTGGCTTTCAAGGGATAATCCTCGGCTGAACATCGGTTATCGTTCGGATACAAGTTCAATCCAATCAAACGAAACATTGTGTATAGATCGGCGTTGTTCAACGACGATCGAATGTGATCCGCTTGACGCGGGTGAGAAGTCACATCTGCCTCGGATGTCTAATATCATTCATGAGGAGAGTTTAATGCGACGTCATCCAGCTCTACGAATCATTACTCGGGCGACCGAAGTTTCTATGTGAAAACGGATAGGATCGCCTTGCGATAATAATTACCGCTCGGGCGCTTTCGTCTTTGTTGGCCTCAACGAGAAAGCTATCTAGTTATTAAATGAGTCCCGACACCGCAATACGCGCGTTTTATTCATTACAAGGTACCGATTGTGTCTATTTGAACCGAAGAGGTAGAAATGGTCTCATTTATTTTCATTTTAGTATTGTTCAATAAAAAACCGCCCGAGAAAAGTAATCGATTAAGCACTCAAAATTGGATGCTTCACCTTTCAACGTACTTACTGTCCAAATAACCAATAAAAATATTCTGACCGTCCGCCGTCAACACTTGTGTTAGGGCTGGTTTCCGATCTAGGCAACGTTCACTGTCATTGCTTTTCAGCTATAATCATCGGTCCTCGATATTTTTCCGGTTAGGGCTGGTTGAAACTTAATAACGGAGGTTTCATTTTTGTTACAGGTTTGGTTCAAAAACCGAAGAGCCAAATGGCGGAAGCGAGAGAGGAACGCGATGAACGCCGCGGCGGCCGCTGCCGCCGATTTCAAGAGCGGCTTCGGTCACACGTTGATGCAACCGTTTACCGATTCGGACCCGCTCTACGGCTCCTACTCGTACAATAATTGGGCTACGAAGGTGCCGTCACCTCTCGGCTCTAAAGCCTTCCCTTGGACCGTGAATCCTCTGACGACTTCACTCAACCACCACCAGAGCGGCTGCTTCAACCCGACCACCGGGCAGACGATGCCCGTCACCTCGCCCGTAACGTCCCCCGTGACGTCGCCGTGCTACGGCGGTACAGCCGGTTACATGTACCACCCGAGGCCGCCCGAGACGTCGTGTATGAGCTCGTCGCTGGCCACGCTGAGGCTGAAGGCGAAGCAACACTGTCCGTCGACGCCGCAGCCACTGTCCGCCTGCCAGTACGCGCCTCCGCTTTGACCGTATTCGGTCGAGACGCTCATCCAAGAGAAGCGCCCTCTATCATCAACCGCGGCAGTCACCAACGCCACAATCGCGGCAGCGGCCGCTGCCGCCACAACCGAATTCGCCCTTTAGGGAGACGATCTGGAGAAGTTCTTCATCTCCGGGTAACCCTACGATTTTACAATGATTAGCCGCGGACAAGGTGACGTCATAGCGATAGCGCCCGTTCGACTCGAAAGGGGTAGAAATAGATTATCACGAAAAGACTCCTATTATATTGTCGGTTTTGTAGTTGCGGACATGAAATAAGGCGGGTGGGAGTTTTTGCTGCGTTGCCGCACTTGGTCCGCACGTTGACCGCTCATTAGAAGTTATAGTGAGCGTTAGAACAGGCAAAGTAACGGGTGAGAACCGTAAAATACGCGCTGGAACTGTGAGACGGAAGAGAACCGTACGTTTAACGCAAAGTTGATTTATTTATTACACAGGTCAAGCCTGTCCCTAGACCTCACCTGTAGTTTTGCCTGATCTATCCCTCACTACATATTTCTTCTTCTTATGCTCGAAAGATGGGTGGAGAACGGAAAAGGGTTAGCATCATGAGATGCTTGCTCTACCTGGAAGATACGGACAGAAATGTCCTTCCTGTACGGAAAACTCATCCTAAGCCTGGTACGGACTTGCAAAAAACTGCCGCTCCGCTCCAAGGCCAGGATCGGGGTGGCAAAACTTCAAAGGAATGAGGATCGGCGGAGCGGAGAACGGCCCGATCGCTCTGATGGCGGTTTTTTCGGCCGCATCAAAGAAATGTTCGGAGCGAGTGAAGCGTAGTCTGGACGGAGTCTCTTGTTGTGCCGCTCCGAGCTCCCGCTCTTGAAGAATTCCATTCTAATTAGATTTCCATTATATTATCATTTTGCATTTGGACTGAGGAGCGCTCGATTCTCCCAATCGCCTTTCCGAGATTCGGAGCGCTGCGATGTTCGGCCAAGTTCGTTGAAATGTTCAGAACGGAGGAGCGGAGCGGAGGAGCAGAGCGGCAGTTTGTTGCAAGCGCGTACCCGGCTTTACGTTGCGGTCGCCGCATCGGTCGCACCGGTTGCAACCGTTTACCGATTCGAATCCGCTCTACGCTCCTCTCGTACAATAATTGGGCTAAAAAGGTGCAGTCATCTCTCGGCTCTAAAGCCTTGCCTTTATTATGCTCGACGAGAATTGACAGTTGTTAGTTATGGGTGGACTTTTAAGATCCGCCTGATTTGTCCGCGCTACTAAAGTGACGTCATTGCGGGGCCTAGACGTACCATTTTGGGCAGGGCGTTCGGCTCACGTTCTTTGGAGGTTTTCCACTAATTTCAGGCACTCCAGTGGACCGATTTTCGTGTTTTAAAGCTTAAAATGACCGTTATAGATGTGGCTATAGCCCCTACTTTTTTTTTTTTACATCACCGTTTGAGCGAAAGGGACGCATAAATGTGTGTTTTTGGGAGGTTTTCTGTAAATTTCTCGAGCTGTAGGCGTCAGAAAACATATCTTCTATTCTGGGCTGTCGGTCCATTAGATTTACGAGTACTTATTCACTCGTATCCCCAACTTATTAATTTTTTTTAAAGGAATTTAATTTCAAGAAATTGACCGTTTTGTTTTAACATAGCTCGCACGGCGTATTTATTCTCCAAATTTATTCATTCCCTGGAGATGAAAACGGGCGAACCTTGTCTGAAAATTGGGTTATCCGAATATGGAGGCTTCTCGTCTCGCTGAATTTACCTATAAGCCATTCGTCTCTCCTGAAAAAAAGCAATAATCGCTTCTCTTCATCATCCCAATTTTTGTACAGTAGTTAAACGTATCGGTTAAATATCTATATAGATTAGATTGCCCTTGTGTACATATTTACTCGAATTACTAGGGAAAAGGAGTGTTGGATCGCTCAAGCTGGCGAAAGCCGCCGTTGGACGTGGGCAGCTGATGTTCAGTCGACGATTTGAGTAGTCGAAATCGAAGGCTTTTAATGTCGATATTTTTTCCTTTCGAAATATATCGAAATACAGCATCCGTATTACTTCGTAATCCTCTGACTTCAGATTAGTTTTAATTCATTTTCGAATGTCGTCGCCTTTGGAAACGGCGAGATTTTCGAAATTCAAGGAATGGAAAATTGCCCTAATACAAAACGGGACGATCAATGATGAGTGCAATAATTGTGTAAAGATTGATTTTTCATACTAGTCAATAACAGTTGTTCTCAAAGCGCGCCAATCTGTAACTCGATGTATTGACTATCAATTGCACGCTCTCGTATAAATAATTCGCCCGATTATTGCGAAATTGTAAAAAAAAGGAAAACTTACTTCTGTAAATATTATATAGAGTGACAAAAATTTTTTTTCTTGACACATTTGATTATTGAAATTGTTGATAAAAATCGAATCGAGCTTGCTTCGACGTGAATAAGTAAAAATTGTACGGGCTGATCGAAATACGGGAATGGCGTTCAATCGGAATATTCCGCTATTTTTCACTGGCAGTCAACTCGTTTAGAATTGAACTTATTCGATGTGTACTCTACCGTTGAACGTTTTGGTCGAGCGGAGTTTTGATGGAAAATTCGGGGAAGACAAAAAAGGACGAAATTTTAATTACCTTCACCATAAGAAAGAACAGACGGGATGAATCAGTTTTCCATAGCATAGATTATTTACAACCCTCGATAGTCGAATAGTTTCATAATACAAACGTTAACAACGAAAATAATAAAAAATAGTTCAAGCCCCTTTTTCTCCACATCACGAACTTGTTAATCCTATATCAATAGAAAAAAAAATTGGGTGTTAAATTTTCGTTCTTTGTAAAATTTCCATAATGTTAAACGAGTGATTACTTATAAATAAATATACGTATAAGTCAATAAATTAAGGTAAAGGAATCGTATACATCAATATTATTACGAATAATTATGTTCGGAAATTATGGAATGAAACTTATCTGCAAAAACGTTTACTACCACAATAAAGCATTCGAATACGTGGGACTGTATTTTTATATTTTTTATTTAGACCCTATTATATTCAATAAAAATATTATACAGGGTGAACGGGAGGCAGGAGTGTCAGGTAAGGATTCTACAACTAATTTCTGACTTGAAAACGTCAAGATTTTTCCGTGTTTTCGACTCTATCTGAATAAAACCGCTATAACTCCATAACAACAGGAGTACATTCAAATGTAATAATACCGTTGGAAATAGATTGAATTTCTCATCTCCCTATTGTAAAACTAAATTTTTTTCAAGCAGATGCGATCGGAAGAAAACCCGTTAGAAAGGCAAAATATTTAAAATTGAGCACATTTCACGTTGTTACGTTGCTTGGGGTGCCAATTATTTTCAAATTTTTCTTCTCTTCAGTAAGCTCAAAAGTTTTTCCAACCATTCAGCTTTCCAAAAATCTAGTCACAAAAAAAAATGCAATCAAATTTAATGACAATGATAGTTTTTTAAAAAAATGTCTGTTTCAACTGGGCTTTATTACTGGGTGAATACTGTTTGATGATTTTATTAGAAGGTTTTTTTTTTAATTGAAGGTTTATTCAGAAGGCTCCATTATGAAATTTCTCCTTCACCTTATCCTTCTTCACGATATTTAGTAGGATTTCACCCATTTACTAAAAAATTATAAACAAAAGAAAAACTCTTCACAGAAATAAAATAATTTTAAAAAATACAAAAAATAATTAAATAATAATTTTTTAAAAGTACCTTTTGAAAAACGTCGTATTGAAACTATATTTATTCCTTTTTTTCGTTTCCTCCTCGTTTCTATTCGACGCGTGAAACTTACCGAATTCATTCGTCGAATGGTTTTCCCCCCTTAAATTCAGATTTTTTCGTCGAGCGACGATTTAAGAGCAAATTATGCTATTTGAAGAGGATGGTAGATTATAGAAAGGCAGCCATCTCTTCACGCGTGAAACAGGCAACGTGCCGCATCGGAGAAGAAGATAAGGGCGCCATAAATCTTTCCTGGTCCCGTTTATCAAAGCGGGTAGATAGAAAAGACGAGTATAGCTCGCGTGGGCGGCCACGGGAGCAGAAAGGGTTGGGAGGTAAACATCAACATCAGCGGACATCTTCGCTCTTCTTCAGACCGAAGATCGATAATAGATATGATCGGAATAAAAACTACATCCGAGAGAAGCGAACGAACCTAGAAACGGCGAGTAGGTAAGAGAAAATCAAAGTTAGCTTATATTCGTCGTATTTTTCTTCGATAATATAACGATTTTTAACGCAAGATTTTGCAGAAACGAAAAAATTACATTAACCGACTACAAATATACTACAATTTTAGACAATGATATTATGTCTAGTTTTGTGGTGAAGATCCAATGGAAAACAACATTCAGGAGCCGTCCACAAGGTACGTAAATTTACAATTTGAACCATAAATCGCAAAATTTCTTATTTATTTAGTCGCCAGCTTTTTAAACGAACAAAACGTCATAAAAAAAGGAAAAGAAAAGAAAACATAAGAAAAATAACGTATTTGACTTGAAAAACATTTTTTACCTTTTTTTTGTGGTGAAAAACACGAATTCGACGGATTTTAACAAAATTGTCCAAGCGTGCCGAGATAGTCGAAAAACTTCTAATTTTCGGTATTTTTTACAATTTCTGCGGTTTTTAACTTTTAAATTAATGACGCATCCTACAGAAAATCTTAGGATATCCTTTTTCAAAGAGCAATAAATTCTACGTCAAATCGTGTTTGTACTTGTCTAAATCGGCCCAGCCGTTTGACCAGTGTCGATTTTTAAAAAAATACCATTTTTTATCACAATCAAAACTTATGAAAAGTTTGAGACGGTGCAGCTCTGAAACGGTCGTTTCAAACGAAAAATTTCTATACATGAAAGTTCGTACTGGGTTGGTGAGGGGGAGAAGAACTAGGCGACTTGTTCTCCGATTTTTATTTACTGGCCGAGTACTTTCGCCCCTTCGGGCATCCTCAGGGCGATGTGGAACCATAGGTTACCACAGCCCATGTGGTAACCTATGGTTCCACATCGCCCTGAGGATGCCCGAAGGGGCGAAAGTACTCGGCCAGTAAATAAAAAATCGGAGAACAAGTCGCCTAGTTCTTCTCCCCCTCACCAACCCAGTACGATGAGAGATGCGACGACTCAACCAAGAAGTACATGAAAGTTGTTTAGAAATTTATTCTACATTGGTGAGTCATGTTGATCCCGGCGAAAAAGTTAGTTACACTTTGTTATGTGCCAAGGTGTTTTCTTAAGGTGAAATTGAAATCCGAGCAACTTCATTTCCATGACATTTTCCGATTGGAACAGCCGTTTTCGAGTCGATGTCAATTCTATGAATTTTGCCATAAATGGTCGGTAATGGCTTAAAATCTATGCTAGCTCTCGCTATTGTTGATTCTGGCCCACTCTAGGGGAAGCGGTGATTGCACGATCGAATATTTGCCAAGGAAACGTTTCCTCGGAAGCTGTAAAGTTGAGAGGAGAAACGTCGGCTGAATTGAGATGGCTTCTCCGGCTCGGGTTTAAATTTCAACTGCGTCAAAGCCCCGAACGTGTTCAATGTCGCTTGAAATCTCCGAGTTCCTCCCTCATCAGCATAAAGGGATAAAAGGCGATATTCAAATTAAAACAAACGAGGCGAGTAGCAGCATGTAATCAGCCGAGAGAAGCGCTCGTCGTGGGTTGGCGAGGATTTCGCTGCGCTTCCCTCTCAAGATCGCATTAAGGAAGTTTGAAATGGGTGGACGAGGAAATGGAAAACTTGCGAGCTGATGAGGCTAGTCGAGCTGAACTTTTTTTTTGTCAGAATGCAATTAAAGACGGGAGGAATTCGTACGTAATTAAATTCAGCTGACCGGTCCAGTTTTCATGAGCGGTTTTCAATCTTAATTATGATCCTCGTGGAAATATTTTTTTACAATAACAAATGGATAATCTTCTTAAATCAATATTGAAGCGTATGAATAATAAACCACTGTACAATCATTTGCAGCGTTTTTTTATTGGATATTCGGATTCTACATGCCTTGAAACGTAAAACATCAAATTTTGAGGGGGTTAGAATTTTTTTTCTTGGGCGATTACAAATGGTTTATTATTGAATAATAAACCAAAAATAGTCAATACAGCAATTTAGCTGACCAAAAAAAAATCTCGTTTTTCCCTTGGCGAGTTTCTTCTTTACCCAAGCCGTGATTTCCAAAAGGGAAAGGGGGCATTGAAACATTTCTGGCCAGTTTGAATACAGGCCTTGACAGGCGAAATTGCAATAGGAAAATTACGGTAAAATCTTAACAAGATGAGCGCTCTTCTTCGTTGTATTCCGAAATGAGGTATTACACGATGCGTTACGAGTTTGGGCTGCGTTCGGTGTAGCGAATGGAAGTAATGGAGTTACAGCAATCTACCGAGGATTACCGCGTGTAATGCTGAACGCACGGAAGCAGGAGCCTTCATCGCACAATCATTTGTTTTAATCTTATACCGCCATCAGACCGACGCGGACGATTCTATACTGGAGCATTTCTATTACGTTGGCGCTTCTATTACAAAACTCATACGCGCCTCGTTGCTGGAAACGCATACGAGTGCATTCGGCCTGAAATTCCCTTCAGTTTAAAACGTCCGGAGGAACCGCTCGGTGTATTTGCATTCATCCCTCCTCTCTACCTGTAATCCTCCCCCAGTTACTCTCATTCCTCCGCGGGTGAGATTATGTTTACAATTTAATTAGTATCATCCCGACCGAGGGCACTCCCAATTTCCCTCTGAGTCAATCTAGTCGAAGCAATTTCTCCTGCGCGGCTCCGAGCTCGCAGAGTCCGCGGTTTCCGTTTAATCCTCAACAGCGCCACCGCCTGAGATCGAGGTAATTAACGTGCGATAGCGGCCGAAAAGAGATGACAGGCGAAGAAAACAGAAACTGGGCGCAGAGATGCGATAGCTTCAATTATGAATTGTAAAACGCACAATATTTTACTTCCGTGTTTGCGTTGTAAATAAAAGTACTGCGGTCGTCCGAAAAGTCGCATTCGGAACGGAGGTGAATTTGGAATACATTTTCATAGTACTATATTATACTTTGAGTCCCTCAGTCCGTGCGTCGGTGGTCAAAAATGAAAAAAAATCGTCATATCTCTGCGAAAAATGAATGAAACTCCAATGAATATGCCATCCAATAAAAAAATTCTGTCTGTCCGCCGACAACACTTTTCCTCTTTCTTATTTTCAGAAAAAATGTGCATTTGGTATCAATTTCCATAGATTTCTGGACGCTGAATCGAATGAGAGAATTGCGGGGTCGATAGCTTTATTGGTTCTCGAGTTATCAGCTTTTGTGTTGAATTTGGGAGCTTTTCAGAAATTTAGCATGAGGGTATAACTCAAGAGTTCTTGGAGCTACAAAAATCGTTCTATACTTGTTGGAATGGTCGTCAAACACTCTCTCCAGCTGTTTCGTTAGGCAATAAGTTTAGCTTTTAATTTGGAAATTGAGAAAAGTATGGTTACCAATTTTGTTTCGGTGGAAACGATCACCAATGTTCGGAGTGATTACTATCACAACTTTTTAAATCATTATTGATGCGAAGGAATAATAAGGGAGCTATAAAAACCGTTCTATACTCATTGGAATGGTCGTCACCTGTACACACCTGTATCGTTAGGCAATAAGTTTTGCTTTTAATTTGGAAATTAAGAAAAGTAAAAATGATTAAAATTACAATAGTTGCTACGGAGTTTTCCCCAATAGTTACCATCTGTTTTTCGGCAAAACGATCACAAATGTTCGGAATAATTAAAATCACAAACGGATAGCCTTCTTGAATCATTATTGAAGCGAAGGAATAATAAACCAATCTACAATCATTTGCAGCCTCTTTATCGGGTAATTCAATTTCAAGCCCTATTTACGAACGAAAACGTTCCGATGTTATTCGAACGCCGAGTGTTCGGGTGTCGAGGGGGAAAATTTTTCACTTTCATCTCAACTCTGACAATATTAGTTGGCAAAACAAAAAACGACGAGCGGAGGCCGTCGACCGAAAAACGGATGTCCGCGTCCCGAGAGGGATTCAACGCGTGTTTTGATAGGAGAACCTGCAGCCACGATACTCGAGCGTGCGCCTTCATCGCTGGAGGTGGATACTTGTTCTGACATGTTCAATATGTGCGAGATGGGAGCGTGCATTGATAAGGGATTAACTGCCGCCCGGAGATCTGTGACGTCATAGGCCGCGTACTATACGATTAGAGGGAGCGTTTGTTTTGTTCCGTCCCCCCAAGTAAGCTTACTATCTCGTTCTACGGGTCATTTCCTTCTAAATTAGAGGTGACACTTGCCCCCCAACAGCGATGATTATCGATGTATAATTTGTCCGAATTCGATTGACCTCCCGAGGGATCAACGGCGAACTTTTCATCGCTTACGATCGCTCGCTATACTTCCTAGAAATATCGAGTCGGTTATTCTTCAGATAGCATTTCATGATCAATTAATCCGATTAAAAATAGTTTCGGTCGGATCAACGGAAAATGGAATGATTAATCTTTGGAGAGGTCCGATAACTGTAAAAGTAGAGCTGAATATTGCTTCGAATTAGGTACATTTTCTATTAAGATGAACCGAGTTGGGCAGATAAATAAGTGAATAAACGCAATTCACCTTGCATCAAATGAGGGATCGGTTTTTTATTTTTGGATGTCGTTTAGGACCATTGTAATTAATAATTCAAGTTTCCGTCATCCGCACACTTGAAAACAACGTCAGAAATCGGCACTTAGATTACTGAATTTCGAACAGTTTGGTACGGAAGGGTTTTTTTGTAGGATCATTTTTCCAGCTTCGAGAAGGCGAAAACTATTATTTTGGCCAATTTTCCATTTTTCGTCGCCAAAACATAGGGAAGACTTGATCTCAGCAAAACGTTTGTTGAATGAAAGTTCTAGAGAATTTATTTCCTTTAGTATTGGTGTATCAAAAAATTATGAGCAATGGCGGATAGCAGAGAGTGTAAATAACTAGAATAAATGCGTTTTTAAATTTTTTTTTATTCGGCCCTGGAACGCCGAATTTGTTTTCATAATACTAACAACCATTTTTTGAACACAGCTGCATCTAAATAATATTTGAACCATGTTTTTTTTTTTATAAATGTAACCACAAGCACACACAAGCATATATATTTTTTTCAAAGTTGATTGTAAATAACAGAATATAATTCATCATAATTTTTTTAGTAAATAAATGTTTTTATAACGGGTTCCCGCAAACTCGCCTGTAATATTACCTATTGGCACATGCAATTTCACGATCAACTCCTAATAAACTAGGTGAAGTAATTGCGATAAATAGAACTCCTAAGAAAAATTCCCTAAAACCTAATAATGATTTGAATATGATGACAAACGATTTTGAAACCTTCGATATCTCGGCTTATTCTCGAATGATAGGCGGACCCTTAAAACTCAATAAACTATAAATTTGAACATCAAATTTCACGGCAACTCGAATTGAACGGAGGTGCCACAATTAAACTTCAATTTCGCAAGCGTCACGTACGTGAAGTGTGAATCATAATTCGTGGAAAAAAATCCTCCGACGAAAAATCGGTATATAGATGAAATGGAGTGGCAGATGTGTCCCCGGGAAAGGCTTCGGGTTAAATTCGACGAAATCGAAAAAGCCAGTGCGGGAGAGAATCTTAAGAAAATGGGAGATTTAGACGAGGGTGGCTCCCTATTCTCGAGCGTAGCCTGTTCGCTCGACTCAGTCAAAGTGTTATTGCAGCCATTTCAATTTTATATCCCTAACGTGTCACTACATCTTTATTTCGCTCACCGTTGCCATACTTTTCCTCCTAAAGTAACGCTAAATCCTCGCCCTCGTCTCATTTTCCTCTCCCGCTTCCACCGTTTTCGTTTCAAGTTTTACGGCTCAATAAAATTTTGCGATTACTCCACCGTCGCGGGCCCTTTCTAAGGGGACATTTCATCATGCCCGGAAATCATGTACTTTGCAAAATCACTCCACGTGTTATAGTAACTAAAGGAAAAAAGTTTATTTCTATATGATCGATCTTATATTTTTATACGCTGTTAGTAGAAGTTGCAGATGTTTATTGTAACAAATTGGTGAGAAAGGAACTCTTTACGATTTATGTAAGTTTTTGACCACAGACAGACGGATACACAGACACTTGTTCAGAAAGTGTTTCTGAGTACAGTAGTATAAACATTTCATCCAAATTCACCTGCGTTCCGAAAACGAGTTTTCGGACGATCACAATACTTCCATTTACTACTTAAACATGGAAGTAAAAAACCTATAGTCAACCATAGTAACCTTCTCTTTTTGAAGCCGGTTAAAAATTGACTGTTTCCGAATTAGGATAACACACAGTACTTCCGAAATATACGCTTTCGGCGTTTTTTCTACTTTTATCTTGATAACAGTCAACATTTTCGGACGGTTGTGGTCTAAAAATGCTGTCGCGAGTAGACGACGCTTGATTTTCTACGAATTGACTCACACTCAGTACTTCCATGGTATGAGATTTGTTGCCATTTCACTAGTGCGTATTTTGTAACTGATTTATTCTAGCTTAAGGTCTTGAAATGTTTGATATGGCGAGTAAATGACGCTTGATTTTATCGTTAGTGTCACTCACCGTACTTCCACGTGATTTGAATTTTTTGTGATATTATTGATGAAATAAATTATGAAAAAATTATCCATTTCCCGAAACCTTCGCTGTATTGTTAGGTTCGCACGCCGTAACTCTGCGTTATTAACAGAATTTGTACATTTTTTTTTTTTTTTGTTCTCTCGGCTAGTTTTTCAGTAACAATATCGTCGTGTACTTGCTTCTTAATTTTATAATAATGGTTCTATCTATCGGCGGACTCAAAGATGAAAATCTGACCTATAGTTTCATTTGATTTTTAATGTTTCTGAATATAGCACTATGATCGTTTTTTTATTCACCTCCCTTTCTGAATTCGAATTTTAGTATAATCTCGATATTCTCAAGATGAACCGAGCATTCTATAAATTCTTGGACCAGTCTAGAGGAATAAAACAGAAACCCTCTAAAGACTTGATTCGTGAGAGATCATAGAGAATACATAACGCTCTTCAAAGGGCTCCGGATCTTAATAATTCACACGATTTCACTTTTGAGAGCTTCAGAATACCCCATCACCTTATTAGATTTTCGTTCCGAGATAGAAAGTTCCAACGCATAGATTTCGGTATAGATTATTACCTTAAACTATTGTTACGTGATTTCTGGGGCGAGGGGGAGATGAACTTGACCACGCTTTTTCCATTCTTTTTCTTTATTGGCCGAGATTTTTCGCCCATTGGGGCATCTTCAGGGCTACATAGGTCCGTCAGGTACCTAGGACCCTCCCTGAAGATGCCCCAATGGGCCAATAAAGAAAACAATGGAGGGAGAATCGCCAAGTTCATCTCCCCTCACCAATCAGGTAGAAAATGCGACAAGCAAAAGAAATTTAACCATTGTTATGACCCTGCGACCAAATATCGAAATAATGCAACACTCAGTAAAATTCCCTGGAAAACAGTAACTCACCAAAGTATATACATATTTTTAATTTTTTTTTTTAATTTTATTCATTTATTTTGTTTTTGTTAGTCAATTTCAGTTTTTTTTTTTTAATATATTTTTTATTACTTACTTTATTTATTTTATTACATAGGTACTTCATTGTTTACAAAATCCCTCCAATCGCTCAATTTATATTATTTCGCTAATTTATATTATTTATCGCTTGAAGAATTAATGAAACGCATTCATTCCTAGCTTCCGATACGATCGATTCAGTGAAACCAAATAAGGACGACGATGGGATTTAATCTGATTTCCAATTAGAGGATTCAACCGCGCAGTTCAATTACCTGCCTTGATGTTCCTTTCGCCCTTACCATCCGCTGAAGTTCATAGCTTCGGTGAAGAGTTAATTACTCGAGGTTTCCCTTAAACCTGTCCAAACTTAGAAGCTGCTAAGTTACGGACGCTAGTTTCGGCCGAGGATCACCGATGAAATTGCGGATTAGACGGAGCTGTTCGTAAAACGCATGACATCTCATTTGAAATGTCGCTAGTGTATACTCGTCGAGCTAAATAGAAAATTAACGCGGATTTGAGAGCCAGGACGAGATTGATATATTTTCGCGAAGAGAAAATTTTTTAACTTTAGACTTTTCAAATTAGCGATAAAAACCACTTTGATAAAAACAATGCATATGATTCAGCAGCGGTTAATTGTTCATAGAGTTGCTGCAATAATAGAATAGATAATTTTTTTTGCCCGAGTGTATTTTTGTGGTGTAAAATCGAAGTCAAGCTTTTCAAATGTTATTAGTAGTGCAATAAAAAATGAACGCTTCGACTAATATGATGAGATTGAACGATAAAAATCGAATCAAACCGTAAAAATAATCGCCGAACGATAAAATTTTGACTAATTTATCACCGGAAAATTTCCCCTCGACTAATCAATTATATATGGTAGAAATAATTATTTTTGATATTATCAGGGGAGGTGGTCCAATCAGGAAATGGCCAGATCAATTCGAGTTGTAAAAATAGTCCTTATGAAATGTGTAGTTGGCGATTGAGCAGCTGTGAGGTCGTGAGATTTCTGTAATTTTATTCCTTTTTTTTTAATGAGAATTAATTTTGAAGTCGATTCTATTTATTTCTTTTTTTCAGTAAGTCCTGAATTTTTCATTCGTAGTCAGCTGAATTGCGTATAATTCCCATCCAGTAAAATTGCAAGAATTTTAGCGCTCGAATATTTTCATGATAGTAAATTCGTATTATTGAACAGAGTTTCCACTATTTGCCAACAGTTCGATGCCGTCACGGTTGAAAATCGATGTCATATCGCTCACCTGTTCTTTTTACAGGAAGAAGGTTGAGGGTCATTATGCAATATAAATGATGAGTCGGAGTGTAAAGTATTCGCCAAGGGTTGAACTGAACGTTGAAGGGCTCGAGAAAAGCTCATCTGTTTCGAGGGTTGAGGAGGGCGAAGGATTTAAAGGCCACGGCCGGGGCTCGGGGGAAGGACGGGCTTCATTAACCAGGGCTTAGCGGTGCCCGTTCCAAGACATCGCCTCCGCTTCTATAGGACATATATATTCAACAAGTCCCACACGCAATTAGCCACGGCAACCTCCTCGACGGCTATCCTTCTTTTTATACGTCTTCCCTCATCCCCCTTACAGACTTTTTCTTCACGCTCCTCCGACGAGTAAATAAAAAGACGTTATAAAGAATATAAGTCTCGAGGGGATCTTGAAGTTTCGGGTCGTTGGATATTTCGTTTCCGAGACGGCGATTCGCGATGGGAAATTTAATTTTCGACAGGAAAAGAAAACGCTGCGAATGACTGTATGTTTTATTATTCCTTCGCTTCGATAATTCCTAACGTTCAAACTCACTCTCAATTATTAACATAATAACATTGAAACTAGTAAGGTAATCATTATAGTTTAGATCTTCAGTGTCCAACTGATTCCTCCTTGTTTGGTGGGAACATTTACAAATGTTCGGAATAATTACTATTACGAATGGATAGTCTTCTCACATCATTATTGAAGCAAATGAATAATAAACCACTGTACAATCATTTGCTGCGTTTTTACCACGAAATGATTTTCGTCTATTTATCTAGACATCAAGTCAAATTGACGCGATACGCATTTGACGGAGGCTTGCGAACCATGCTTTTCACAAGAATCAACGACATAAGAAGTTCGTTCAGCTCTTATATCGACAAGTGGTGGCAGAGTTGACCGCCCATTGTTGCCTCAGACCGCGATCCTTATTCGTTCCATGTTTCGCAAGCTGGCAACATCGCAATTTTCCATACCTACCCGCCTTATTTCGTGTCCGCTCGGTACCGGAGGAAGAGCAACACTCTTTGCGAATATATTATTCATTTCAATCACCTACGAACAAAGCGGAAGCCTCGGCCTTAGCGATTGTTGCCGTCAACGGTGGTGAATTCTAAAAGAAAATACGGCGGAGAAAACGGGTTGATTTAAGGGAATCCATTATGGCGAATGGTAAATGGAAGAATGATTAAGTTTAGAGGATAAAGAGAAAGTGGAGAGGAAAACGGAAGGGATGTCCCCGGCTGAAAGGTTCAAACTCCTAATGAATTCTCACTGACTGAAATGGACTCGGTTGAGCAAGAAAAGAAAGGCGAGATGGAGGACGAGAGAGGGGTAGTTATTTTAAATAAATTAGACACCCCCGCCCCTTTGAGCGGCGCCGCACTGGAAAAGCCCTGCGGTGGGAGTGTTACGTCAAGGGGACTTAGCTCTAAGTCCCCCGAGGCGAGGGGCTTACGAGGCGCAGTCATTTGATCCGTTTAAGAAAATTTGCGCTCCACACAAAGGGATTGCGAAAGGATTTGAGCCGGCCCGGGTTGACTGGAGAGGCTCTCTTTCCCCGTAAGCATCCGTTTTCTCTTTCTTCGCTTCTTTCTGCATAAAGTGGCTTGTAAACCTCAGTTTTCACCTCTCCTTTCAACTCGCTTCTCGTTCCCTCTCATCCGTTTTATCCGCGTTTTCCTCCGCCGCTTTTTTCTCCCCTTTTCGGTTTTGTCACAATTAGTCTGATTGCCTTATTCGGAATGCTCGAGGTTTTCAGCGGCCCGAATCGCAAAGTGATATCTTCCGGTTTCAATTTAGCGGAAGAACGTCGTACGATTGACTGAGGCAAAATTCGTCGGAAAAAATCGACGGTCGTAGGAAAATTAACGCGATTGTGGGATAAACATGTTAGCAAACGTAGTGAATAATTAAATCGAAAAAAATGAATGAAAGCTACTTAAAACAACAGTACCTCGGTTCCAAATTCGACTTTTCAGACAATCACAATCCTTCCATTTACTAGGTAAACATGGAAGTAAAAATAATTAGATACAATTTAAAAAATAAAAAAATAAGCAGGAAAAATTAAAAATTTCTCCCAATTTCACAGCAACTCAATCGCAAATTAAACATTTTAAAGACTCTTATTAAAATAAAACAATAATTTACTACCATTATTTTTTCAATTAATTTATTTTTCTTTTTCAAATGCATCGATTTTTTTTTATTTTGTACTAATTTTGGCCAACACACAATAGCTTAAACATAGTAAAATTCCGAATCCGTTTTTTTTTTTTTTTTTGGAGATTTTTCTTCCAGAGGAATCAGCGTTTCACTAAGATAAATACTAAGTACAATCTTCTCCGAACGAATATTCTTAATATATAAGTTATAATCTCGAAAGCCAGAAGGTTTTTTTTCTTAAAAATCACGTTTTTGGGAATAGTTCTGAATTTAGAGTCATCATTAGGGAATGGATATAGTTTTTTTTTTTTAAAATTAGACTACCCTCTTTTTTAGGAAAAAAATTTATTAATACATTTTTTAAAACCAGTATTGACGTCAGTAACAAATTGATAATTGGAAAAATCGTGCTTGAAAAAAACCTTTGAAAAATCGGAACTCTATAACATTGTTTTCTTCTCTGGTAGTCATATAAAAAATAACATAAGAATAATTACGAGCTCCGTTGGATTCACGAACGAAATGACGACTAGATTAAAAAGTTGCACCTCGCCTTTGAGAACAAAAGATATAAAAGTTTGAGGGCGCTTTTATATTGTTCCAACTGCGGAGATATTTTCCCGAGAGGTAAGAGCCATAGTTTGTGAAAAACGTGGGGAAAGCCATTGTTTCCTTCCCGCTTTCTCTTCCTTTCGGCCTCCTAAACAAAAAGAGTGATTTATACTGTATTTACCCCTTTCCAGTTAGGAAGCAGCCGTAGGATGAGGAACGTTCGACTAAAACCGTCTGAAGCTGCGCTTCGCGGGAATTGTACATCGGTTGCACTTAGTAGATGAGAGGGAGAATGAATGAATGAATGGAGCATTTATTTAGCCAGGGAAGATTAGGACCATAAGGTCCACTCTTCCATCTTCCCTGGGTTAAAAACAAAATAATAATACAGGACAAAAAATAAGCCATTTACCACATTTGCGTAAGTACGAAACAAATTTAATTATAATAATCAAATTTATACAGAAACTAAACTATCTCCTGTTTAACATTTTAATATAATTTTAAATAATAATTAATATAATATTAAAATTCTAATACAATAATCAAATTTCTACAGGAACTTTTTAACATACGTACAAAGAAAAAAAAGAGAGGCCACAACTTTTTTTTGGAGGGGTTTTGAGGGAGTGAAATTCGTGTTTTCCAACGTTCATCAGAAAAAGGTGTATTTGGTATTAATTGCTATAGATTTTTGGACGCTGAATCGAATGAGACCTTCGCGAGGCCGATAGCTTTAATGGTTCTCGAGTTATCGCAGCTTTTGTGCCGAATTTGGGAGATTTTCAAAAATTTTGCACGAGGGTATAACTCGAGAGTTCTTGGAGCTATAAAAATCGTTCTATACTCGTTGGAATGCTCATCAAACTCTCTTCCTCCGTATCTTTAGGCGAAAAATTTAGCTCTCAATTTGAAAGTTAAGAAAAATAAAAATTATTAAAATTACACTAGTTGCTGCGGAATTTTCTCTTCTAGATACCATTGTTTGGTGGGAATATTTACAAAATTTGTAAATATTCGACGTGATAGTAATATAACGAACATTTAATGTTCGTTATATTACTATCACGTCGTCTTAAATCATTATTGAAGCGAAAGAATAATAAACCACAGTACAATTATTTGCAGCTTTTTTTTATTGGATAAAAGATTGCGTTGAAACGTAAAACATCAAATTTTGAGAGGGGTTTAGAAAAAAAAAATTTTTTTTCTCGCGTGATTATTATTTACAACTATATTTGGACTTTTTTGACTGCTCCCTCCAGGAATTAAAATACATAATCGCCGCTACATCATTTATTGTGAGAGTTGTTTGCGCTTGTGGTTGATTTTTTCTTTTTTCTCCGTAACTTGAACTATAAAAATTAATTTCTGCTATTGGGCTCGCCTTGTAAATAAATAAATAATTGAATAATAAACTAATTTTTCTCTTCGTCCCGCTCTACAAAAACTGCGATATATAGATCGGACTTGTTCCTACTCTCTTTCCATCTCCAACAGAGCATTACCCGAGTTCAAGTGGCAAAAACATCTTCCCCCATTTCTCTCCGTTTCTCGCGCCGGAGGAAAAATGGAAGAACCTTGGGAAAGGCTATAAATTTCTCGTCTACGGGCGGGAAGCGGCCGCCGCGTAGAAAGAGTCGAGGTAGTAGAAATGATGTTGTGTTATTTCTGCAGAGGAATTATGTGGTATTAGTGGATGAAAGGGAGAAGGCCATGACAACGGCGTTCCCTCGGACTGGCGCCTCTTCTCACTGGCTTTACATACAAATGGACTCGCACATAGTACACTATTGCCACGGTGTGCCACGGTGTTCTCCGCAGCGCAGATTACGCATCGCCCTCAAGCTAGACGATTCGATCGGGAAGAGGATTAGATATTGGAAGACGGGTAAAAACGACGCGTGCGCAATGTTAATTCGAAATAGAATTAAAATCACCATTTACGGCGACAATCGATACAAAGAATCGCTTTTGGATAATACTGGAAAATATGAATTTTCTCTTCTTTTGAAACCTCTAAATAATCAAATTTTAATATCATATTTATTTATTACATAATAGACCATTGTAGAGATGTTTTTTTAAAATTTATTTCAAATTTAATGTTTTTACGTTTCAAACAACGTAGAATCCAAATATCAGACGAAGAATTTCTCCGCCCGCTGTCGAGAAATAAATACAAGCTTGAAAAAAATCCACTTGAAATAATTCTTGCGCTAACGATGGCTCAATTCTTTAGACGAATCGCTATCTCAATCAGCAATCTGCAATTGGAAATGGTGTTTTGGGAAGATTCTAGAGGAGAAATTCGTATTTGTCCCTTTTTGACTGGGATCTGGTTTTAGAATTGGTTGCCATAGAATTTTTTGGGGCAGGATTTCAATTATTTCTGGTTTATTATTCAATAATGAACCATTGTAATCACCAAAAGAAAAAAATTGTCTAACCCCCTCAAAATTGGATGTTTTACGTTTCAAGGCATGTATAAACCATATTATGTCCAATAAAAAATTCTGTCCGTCACCGTCAACACTTTTCTGACAAAACTATAAAAGCTAAATTTTGGAAATTTTCATCAAAAATCAAATTTGGTCGGACAAAGGCTTACTTTTTCAGCCAAATCGCTACCTCAATTTTAAGGGTATTTTTGGGCGGTTTTGAGGGGGAGAAAATTCGTATTTTCCAACGTTTATAAGCAAAAGGTGTATTTGGTATCAATTTCTATAGATTTTTGGACGCTGAATCGAATAAGAACTTAGCGGGCTAGATAGCTTCGATGGTTGTCGAGTTATCGCAGATCATATTGGAATTTTCGACATTTTTAGGAATTCAGCTTAAATTCGAGTACTTCTAAAGTGATAAAAACCGTTCTACAAACGCTAGAATACTCTCTTATCACTACTTGTGCGGTATTGTGTTGATTAAATTGGCTTCAAGTCATCGTACGCGGAGAGATGGAAAATTAAAGCATTTATCGCGGATGTACAGTGTGTTACCGGAATTAAATAACGTCTCACACTTAAATCAACATTTATGTCAATCTTAATTGCACGTTTATCAGATAAACATAAAATGAATGACTGGCGCCTCTGATCGGGCGCCAGAGATAGGGCGCTATCTGACGTCTGCGATAGGTCATTTGGACTTTTTCGCGCCAGTCAATTCGCGATTATCGGCTGCGTTAAAAAATACCCGCGCTGATAGACTTCGGGTCGCGGCCGGTTGAAGTAAAGGTCGGATCCGCCGACCCGCACATTCTTCGACCGTTGAAGGTTGCCAATCTCTCGACATGTTCGCGGTAGAAGTAGCTCAGCCTCCGCTCCGCCATCCGCGGTGCACCTTAGGAGGGAGTCCCCTTTGCAGAGTCCGCCCTCGCCATCTTCCCCAGCTTCGACCAAATCAATATATAGACTATGGAGGGTAGAACCGAGGCCGGGAAGGGCCAAAAACGAGGTGGAAGACTCTCAACCCGACGTATCCCTCCCGGTCGCGGAGGAGGCTAAGCCGTAAAGTCGGCAGACTTAGCTCTAAAGCTCCCGGACTTCACCCATAGGACCTCTTCAAATTTGTCCAAGTTAAGGAGCGCCCTTTCACTTCCTACCTATACGTTCCACCTTTTCCCTCCCCTTCGCTCTGTCCCCTTTTTACGTCTACATGTCTCAACTATACTGCGCGCAGAACAACCTTGCACGCCTTATTATATGAAACAGATTCGCTCGCAAATTCGATCAGCCTTGATAAAACTGCAGCTGATGAAAAAATTGTCTACCTAAGTGAGATAAGTTGAAAAAAATGAAAATAAAAAAACGCGGTTAGTTGGTGGTTGAACTTAGCTCTCGTTTTATAGTTTTCTAGCAAGCTTATTGTGAAGCTCCATTGTTTTTCAAGCTGGTACTTTATGTGGCATAATAGCTTTTAAAGCTTATTTAGCCCGATAGCTTTTACAGCTTTTGTAATTTGATAGCTTTCAGTTTGAAAGCTGTTAATGTAGATTAATATTATTTGCAGCTAAGTAGATTTTAAAACTTGTAGCATATCTAGCATGATAGCTATTATAGCGAGTAGTTTATGTGTCTTGATAATTTTTAAAGCTTGTAACTTATCTATCTCGACAGCTTTTAAAGCTGGAAGCTTATGGTTTTTGGTCATTTTTAAGCGTCTAGCTTATGTATCTTGATAGTTTTTAAAGATTCTAATTTGAAAGCGGTTACAGCTTGTAGTTAACATAGATTATGCCATTTGAAGCTGTTAGCTTAGTAGTTTTTTAAAACTTGTAGCATAAATATCTAGCTTGATTAGCTTATATGTAATTCTACAGCTTTTAACTTAACTATCGCGATAGCTTTTAAAGCGTGTGGCTTATATGTATCTAGATAGCTTTTCAAGCTAGTAGCTCATGTATCTCAATATCTTTTAAAGTTTACAGTTTGTGTATTTTGATAGCTTTCGAAACTGGTAACTCATGTATCAATAGATTTTAAAGCTGGTAACTTATTTATAGCTTCAACTTTTTTGGGGCTGCTTAAAAAATGTTTCATGTTTATTTTCCCACTGTTTTGGTTTATTATTCAATAATAAACCATTGTAATCGCCCAAGAATAGGAATATGAGCTATAAAATAAGAGCCCAAGAATAGGAGCTATAAAAATCGTTCTATACTCATTGGAATGGTCGTCAAACACTCTTTCCAGCTGTACCTTTAGGCAAAAAATTTAGCTTTCAATTTGAAAGCTAAGAATGATTAAAATTATTACAATTACAATAGTTGCTGAGGAGTTTTCCTCTATAGTTACAAATTTATTTTTCGGTGGGAACGTGCACAAATAATGTTCGGAATAATCACTATCACAAATGGATGTTCTTCTTAAATCATTATTGCAGCGAAGGAATAATAAACCACTGTACAATAATTTGCAGGATTTTCTTGTTTCCGGTCGAATTCCGGGAATATCATTCTTCTCAGTATCAGGCTTCGAGGTGTTCACATCGACTCTGTTAAGCGGTCAAAGGCAAGCAAAGTGGACCCCTTTATTCATTTCTAAGAAAGACTTTCAATTTTAATATTGCGTCTACAACTTAAGATCGGAAAAGTTTCCTCTAATTTCATCTTTTATTTTCGAAGAGGTATTTTTGCATTTAATTTTGCTTATCTTATATAATCACATGTGTTCCTTTGTTTATATTACATTTTCACATTGTAATTGGGCTTCGACCCGTGAGAAATCAATAAATAAAAAAAAAATAATAAAATAAAAAAGTTGCGTTTTCAATTTATTTTTTTCTTAAACTTCAGAACCCAACAAAGCACTCTCACAAAAGCACAAAACACTCTCAAAACCCTTAAACGCGTTCGAAGTTGAAATCTGGCTGAAGAACGATGATACAAGAAAACACACTGTCGAACATTTTTCATCCATTGTAGCTCGTAGTTTTGATGCCTCGATATCCTTTCCAAATAGTATAAGCTACTCCAGGGAAAAAAATTACCGTTTCACCTCGATTCACATAAAATCTCTTCTCGCTCTCAGAGGCAAGGTAAAGTCGGAAGATGACCTTCTCGGTAAGACGGTGAAATCCCTTTTATTGGCTCTCCAAAACTTCCAGGTCCCACAAGTTGATTCTTTACGAGCCCGCACAGCCCTCACTAAACCGTCCACTGGTCATATTTTCACGGACCTTGAGCCGCCGCCTTCCACGGCCTTTCCCTCTTCGGAGGTGAAACTTTTCCGCCTCATTACGTATAAGTCTTTTCCGAGAAAGACATCGCTCTTGATCTGCATACTTTATCCGGGGGCGAAATTCGATATTTCACCGACTTTAACGTTATACCGAATTTTTACCGCATTTTTACCAAATTTGACGTTATACTGATGAATTTTTACCGCATTTATAACGAATTTTTACGTCATACCGAATTTATACCGAGTTTTTACGTCATACCGCCTTTATACCGAATTCTTACCGCATTTATACGGAGTTTTCCCGTCATAAAGAATTTTTACCGCATTTATACGTCATACGGAATTATTACCGCATTTATACCGAATTTTCCCGTCATGCCGAATTCTTACCGCATTTATACGGATTTTTACCGTCATACCGAATTTTTACCGCATTTATACCGAATTTTCCCGTCATAAGGAATTTTTACCGCATTTATACGTCATACGGAATTTTTACCGCATTTATACGGAATTTTCCCGTCATAAGGAATTTTTACCCCATTTATACGTCATACGGAATTATTACCGCATTTATACCGTATTTTTACATTATTCCGAATTTTTACCGCATTTATAACGAATTTTTATCGCATTTATACCGAATTTTTACCTTGTACAGAATTTTTACGTTATACGGAATTTTACGTTGTAATCGCTGAGATGAGATCGATAATTAACCGACTTATAATCCGCGAAGGGGAAGAATCTCGAAAAAACATACAAATGGATAATCTTCTTAAATCATTAGGAATAATAAACCACCGTAGAATAGTTTGCAGCGTTTTTTCTCATCAATTCAGTTTCTATTTTCTGCAATAAGAACAGAACAATATCACAATAAAATTCCTGTGAAATTGAGACGGAAATTTTCATTTTCCTTTCTTTTCAGTATTTTTTACGTTTAATTATCGATTTTTATAACGATGACACAATAGAATATCCATCAATTTAATTTCATCCAGTAATTTCACCAGGGGAACGAAACAAATGCGATATCGCATTTATACCGAATTTTTACCTTGTACAGAATTTTTACGTTATACGGAATTTTACGTTGTAATCGCTGAGATGAGATCGATAATTAACCGACTTATAATCCGCGAAGGGGAAGAATCTCGAAAAAACATACAAATGGATAATCTTCTTAAATCATTAGGAATAATAAACCACCGTAGAATAGTTTGCAGCGTTTTTTCTCATCAATTCAGTTTCTATTTTCTGCAATAAGAACAGAACAATATCACGATAAAATTCCTGTGAAATTGAGACGGAAATTTTCATTTTCCTTTCTTTTCAGTATTTTTTACGTTTAATTATCGATTTTTATAACGATGACACAATAGAATATCCATCAATTTAATTTCATCCAGTAATTTCACCAGGGGAACGAAACAAATGCGATAGGGCGTAGCGAGTATTTTGTTTAGTCGACTCTTCGCTAACTCGGAAGATGAGAAGAGGATTTGATAGGCGAGCCTTGTACTAGCGCTTTTATCTAATTACCTCTCGGCCCCCCGTTGTAACCGCATCTTGAATTTACCCCTCTCGCTTTCCGAGCAGCCCTCTCTTTCTTGCACGCAGGAGTTAGGGGGCGGCAAGAGGGTCTCCATGGCAACCGAGGGTCCACCCATCCGCAACCCATGCGACTCCGGCTGAGGATCCAATCCATTTCCTAGAGGGCGCCATTTTGGGGCCATCCTCGCTGTCTCCGTCTATCTTCCTCTCGCTCAATGCCCTCTCGCCCTATATTCTCCATCCTTCTCGCTCCGATTCTTTTTTTCGCGCGGCTAATACGCGCACCTCTAAGATATTTCGATTAGTAAATTATCGACTTAATGATTAGTTTGGCATCGTGTATAATGATTATAAATAGGCTGCGAAGCGGGATATGTTTACACCGTGAGAATAATAAGTTGAGTCGAATTCGTGAAGAGGCGCAGGTAGATAAATTGGCACACTGACGAGGTAAAGGTGACCAACGATGGAGAAGTTAATAGCGGGAATAAATAAATAATACATAAAAAAACCAGCGGTGAGCATAGATCACACAGTACTTCCATGTTTGAGTCGGTAACAGAAATAACCGATTATAAAATCAAGAAGCTCGTACTGAGGGCACACGTTACCACTCTACAACTGTTATTGATAAACTAACTAGGGGAACCCAAAAATAGAAAAGCGCACGAACTAGGTTAGTAATGCGGAAGTGCAGTATGTGACACTTACTTTAACGATACGAGCCAAGTTTTGTAAAATGGGATACGTTTAATGAACTTCCAGCGTCAAATTGATTTTTATTCGCGGCCTATAAAATCGAAATAGTCAGTAAACCCAATAAGGCGGCAGTACAGTGTGTGATCCAATCGATAAGAAAAAAGTTATGTGAAATGGAGTCATTTTTAAAGCAAAAAAAAAAAAAAAAAAATACCAAAGCGAACAAATAAAAAAAGTTAAAATGCGAACTACGAGGAAGTAAGGTGTGAGGTGTGTTTTTATGATCATTGACACAGTCTGTGACACTAGATAATCGGGAAATCACTAAAACAATTGCTTTCGAGTACAATTTTAATTCCAAGTTCTTTCGTTACGTGAAACAAAAGCGTAATCTGTTCTGAAACGAGAACTATCGTCATTGGCAAACATTTTGTGCCAAATTGACGATCAGTTTTTGATTTTGAAAATCAGAAATCGTAGAATTTTAACAATTCCGAGCAAAATACTCGCCAATGAATGGCGGATTCAGATCTGGACAATATACAAAAAGTAGCAATACGAAGTTGAAAAACCTCATTCGCCAATTTCCAACCTCTATAACTGAACAGAATCGAAAGAGAAAAAAAAACTAGAAACGCGACACGTAGTAATCCCATCAATGATAATTATTAGTGCAATTTAATTAATCATGTCGTAAAAAAAGAAGAAAAAAAGAGATTCATTTGCGTTTAGTTTCACACATAAACTGTATAAATAATAAAAAATTAATTAAAAAAAATAGAAGAACAGAAGAAAAAGAATCGACCGAATTTTCGACAGTCACGATTAAGACGCAAACGAAGGATTTCTCGGACAAAAAAGGGGGAAACAATAAATCGAGGGAGAACAAAGGTAGTGAAACTGTACGAATAATCTTATACAGCGGTATGGTTTAATTGTTCGGGCAAATTAGCGAATGTCGCCGAACGCTTTAGAACGCCGATACAGATGAAAATAGAAATCCTAATATTTCTATCCTGAATCGAGAAAAATAATATCTATATCTTTAGCGAGGAGAGGAAGAAATTTTATCGGACCAGAAATGACAAATAACGTAAAAAAAGGAAGAAGAAAAACAGGAAAAAAGGAAAATAAGACAAGTGAGTTTTCCACAGCCCGATTACAAGTAGTACAATTTGTCAGCGAGCGTTTCAGCGCCTTCTTGGTGAATGCTATCTCCTACCAATGATGCCAGCTTGTGGGCGTACTGAAAAAATAATAGCACGATAGAGGCGATTAATGGAAACGAGTATTTCTATAATCGATAACAAGGAGACAATATTAGAGAGTTTTAGTGAATTTCGCATTTTTTGAAAAGGAGTTTTTCTCACCTTCACAACCCCTGGACATCGAAAAATGCGACGACAAAGAAAAATTGCAAAATAAATTAAAATGAAAAAATTATATCTCTGATGGTCACAACAATCCGGGGTCCACTAGGCAATAACCAAAAGAAATGCACGATTTAACGAAGTAACCAAAACTCACAAGTTGCAAAAAACTGTACGTGAATATTCAAAAAAATGTTAGGAGAGCAAAAAACATGCATAACTTTGGTTCTTCAAACTCAAGATTTACTTTTAGAAATTATTCATCCAAAGATCCACTGATTAATTTTGAAGTGACCATTTTTCGAAATCCCCAACTTTTCTGCTGCTTTTTTGACTTGAAAAAGTTGGGAAATTTCGAGCTGTAAAGATAGAAAAAAAAGTAATAGTAGTTAAAAATAAATAGAACAATTCTTCATTTCCTTGTCGTAGCATTTTTTTAGGTCCAGGGGTTGTGAGGGGGAGACAAACTATGGCTCCACGTCGACCTGAAGATGCCCGAACGGGCGAAAGTGCTCGGCCAGCCAATAAAAAATCAGAGTATAAGTCGCCTAGTTTTTCTTCTCCTTACAACCCTGGACATAAAAAAATGTGACGACAAGGAAAAGTAAGAGTTTTGGTTACATTGTCAAATCATATCTCTAATGGTCACAACAATCCGCTGTCCACTAACTAAAAGAAACGTACGTTTAACAAAGTAACCAAAACTCCTAGATTTTCAAAAGATGCGAAATTCACAAAAACTTTCCATTTACCTGGCAAGGAGCCGGAACGCGTACTGTGCCGCACCAGTTGTAGTACAAATGCGTCATCTTGTAGGTGAGACGTTGTATTTTATCCGGATCCAACTGCGTCGTATTGTGAATCACGATATAATGCGTAGGGCTCACTGTTCCCTGGAGAAAAAACAAAAAGTTCCAATGCGTAAAACGATGCGAACATCTTGTACTTAATATTGAAACAGGAGCAACTGGCAGCTGATCCGCTGAAACGGGCTTCCGTGGGTGAAATAGTTATGGCTATTAGTCCTTCTAGACTTTCCGACCTTTTCAGCTTCAAATTAACCTAGAAACACCAAATGGATTGAAGCAATAGTACTTCCAAATCAGCAGGCTGATACGGTAGCCCGTGCGTTCCTCAAGCAAGTTGTAGCCCGGTTTGCAATCCCCTCCGAGCTTCACTCAGATCAAGGTTCCCACTTCGAGTCATGAAACAGGAGGACATATAACTAGGAGACATGAAATACGGACAACACCTCTCAGACCGCAGAGGATGGATTGGTTGAAAGATTGCATCGCACGCTATATGACTGCTGTTGGAAATCGTTGCTGATCAACAAACCGACCCGGACTCACAGCTGTCCATAGCTCTCTTAGCTCATCGAGCAGCAGAAAACAGCACCACAGGATTTTCTCCAGCTTATCTTATGTACAGACGCGAGGTATCACTTCCCTTATCGCTCCTATTTGGTTAGAAACCTGGAGATGAACTTGGTCGCTATGCGCACGACATAAGGAGTGCGTTGCCTAAATATGAAGTAGGTGATGCAGTTGAATGCATAATCCAAGAAAGATGAAAGGACGAAGTCCAAAGCTGCAGTGCTCTTGGGATGGACCGTGTCACATCATTGAGCGTTATAACAATGTCGTCTACAGGATAAAGTCACCGAAAGGTTCATCAAGGTAGCCCATGCAAATCGGCTTACTCCCTACAGCGGAGGAAAACAAAAAGAACAGGCGGGAGAAATGAAGTGAAGATGGAATATGAAAAATGTTACACGGAGTTGTACAAAATTACGTCAATATTTACTAAAAATAGATTCAGTCTTGATGTCCGGGGGTCGTGAGGTGGAGAATGAGTCGCCTGGTTTTTCTCCACCTCACAAACCCCGGACATCAAGAAATGCAACGAGAAGAAAAAGAAGATTCAGTCTTGTTCTTGTAGCATTACCCAATTTTCAACAAAGTCACTATTCCAACAATAATAAGACAGTCAATGACCTAGAACAGGGGTCTCCAACCTACGGCCCGCATGCCACATCCGGTCGCGAACAGATTTTTTACTGAAAAACAGAATTTATTTTTATCTAATAATATATTTTTTTACGGATTCACCTTTAAATAGATGCAGCACTCGTCTCTCACTTGCCACTTACATGGCAAGAACGCAAAAACTCTCAAAAACCACCACTGAGCTCTCAATTATGAAAAATAAGTTCTGAGTGTACTGTGGTGGGAAAGGGGGCTCGACTTTCAGCCCTGACATATAGCTGGCCCACCTATCCCCTGAAAATTTACAATGTGGCCCTTGAAAAAAAAAGGTTGGAGATATTTGACTGGACTCAAATATCTGGCAAATGCAAGGCTTACAAGATTAGTATATATTGTAATTGTATACAATGTTCCCATCTTCTTTCCAAAGGTCTTACCTGGCGCACGTTCTGAGAGACGAGGAAGAAATCGAATAAATCGCGCCTTGTGATACAATGGTCCATCACAGTCCCTGGAGGTGGATTGAAGAAATTCGAGTCAGCCTGCGCAAAAAAATCAAAGTTCAAGCAGATGAATCATTGTTGCTTCCAAATACAGATAGAGCAGTCATACCTTGGCGAACAGTCTGGTCGATATTCTTTTCTGACAGACGACGAAAAGTAGTTTCGGCTCGTAGCCGGGATGGCTCTGCAATAGCGCGCTCATCAATTGAGGGATTTCATATTCTTTGCACGTAGGCAGCTGTCCGTCACCAAGGCCGTCTCTGTATATAACTATTTGATCAGGAAAAGTGCCGTTCTCCTGAAATAAAAAAAAACCGGAACAATTAGGAAAGAACTATGAGAAAAGGATGATACGGGGATTCAGATTGCTTTTGCTGGCAGCAGTCAGTCTCAACGTATTTCTATTTTCTACAAACTCAACTTGCGATCAAAAACACTCATGATGGATTTCACCACCTTGGATTAAGGTTGGGGTAACGGGTAATATGAAAAATAGGTAAAGTTAAAATTTCAGCACCTCGAGGTAATTTTAACTCTAGGATTAACTCAACTGAGATCTGATGTTCCTTGAGTTATGGCAGCTTTCGTGTAGAATTCCGAAGTTTTTCAGAAATTCGGCAGGAAGGTTATGACTCAAGAATTTTCAGAGGTATAAAAATCGTTTTCAAACAAACTCTCTCACACTATCTTCAGCTGTATCGTTGGGCGTACAATGCAACTTTTATTTTAAAAATTAAAAAATAAATAAAGATTGTTAAAGTTACAATGTTTGCTAAAGAGTTTTCTCGCACAGTTACCAATCTGCGGATATATTGAAAAAGAAGATCGATCCTCAGCGTTTCATTGTTGACAACTGATCAGGATAGAGTTCAAAGCCAGATATCTCCTCCTCGGAGTTATCTGGCTTCGCTTTGACCTGTATCCTGATCAGTTGACAAAAATAATCTGCGGATAGGTGAAAACGTCCACTAATTTTCGGAATACACTACCACAAATGGTCTTCTTAAATCATTATTGTAGCGAAGGAATAATAAACCACTGTACAATCATTTTGCAGCGTTTTTCTTTTCGCTATAGCCCTGTTTAACTTTTACGGCTATTGTTTTGTAGTAAACTAAGCAAATATGTAAAAATGAGGACGCTCGAAGCGAATTACTTCTTTGTATTTGCCGAGACAAGTCAAAAATGACACAACGAGGCCGTCAATTAATTCTTTGCCTTGCCCTTGCGAGTAAATACGCGAATACCAACGTGTCATAGCCGCATCTAAAGACGCTACTATCGCGCCAACGCTGCTGCTTCGAAGTTTTGCATCATGGTACGTATCGACGCCGACAATCATCGTGTTTTTCTGGAATTGAAAGATAATTCGCGCACAGATCATAATATCGGTTTCGCTGAGTGACAAAAACATTGAAGAACACAGGCAAATGATAGCATTGGAGTTCACTTACAAGTGGTATCTTCAATGTCCACAGAGTGCCGCCAAGTTTGCAATTCATTTGAAGAACGATTTTCTGCGTGATGCTGCGCAGCTTGTCTGGATTTTTAATCGTTCGCGTGATGATAACCTGGAGATAACAGGTATTAAGTTCAAGTATCCCCTTCAAAATTAATGTTTACCGAATATCCGATGAAAATATGCTGTCTATCCGACCATCGAAACTTTTCCTGAAGAAACCTATATAAAATTTTCACTAAAAACTATTCTCGGAATTTAAGGTGGCTCAATTTTTCAGCCAAATCGCTAACTCAATTTAAAGGTATTTTTGAGGAGTTTTAAGGAAACTCGTATATTACGCTTTTGTGACTAAGGAGTCTTCGATATCAACTTCTACGGATTTTTAGACGCTGAATCCAATAAAACCACAGCGGCATCGGTAACATTAATGTCCTCGAGCTATCGCAGCTTTGTGAGCAGCTATTCGTGAAATTCGGCAATGATGTAGGCTAGAGTATTTCTGAAGCTATAAAAATGTTTCTATACTAGTTGTTTTGCTCTGTCGACACTCTTCAGCTGTATTACTACGCGACGAAATTTTTCTTAATTCGTCAAGTCGTTGATATTCATACTATGGAATTTTTCTTGGCATTTCCTGAGTAATTAGGAGGTTTCTAATACCAATTGTGGGAAAAAAGTGAGACATGTGGCAAGCCCGATCAGCAATTAGCACTGATGCCTTTCATTGGAGTCAACACTCTCCAGCATCCGCTAGTCGATTCCAGCAGTTTCGAAGCTGTTACCTGTGAAGGGATGGGCATATCAACGCAGCAATATTTTTTCACCGCAGCGTATTTGTCGGCTCTTTGCAAGGGCAACAAGACGACAATTATGATCGCCATGTCGTTCCTTAATTGTTGCAGTTGGTGCAGATAGCTTTGAGTGTTATCGTTCTGCAATGTGATGACTCTGGGGCGAGAAACGTCGATCCCCATTTTCGGCCCGACTTGTTGGCACATCTTCACGAAATCGTGACAAACGCCTTCGTCCCTTTTGGTGCAAATGATGATCCACTTGCCCAAGGCGACCTGCGAACCGCAAGTGTACAATAAGTGCTCTAAATCATCGTAAAATAATACCTTTATTATTGAAATGATTTAAAGTATTCTATTAAATAAAATAATACATTTTACTGGATTACATACAGCAGAAAGGACCGGGTTTCTCGTCGCCATTGGGCCCCAATCGCAATTAGTATTTCCCACATGGTAATTTCCGCGGCCGAAATATACATCTTCAGCAGCGATCATTCGAGCTGGGATTACTTCATTGGTAGCGGCTAGCGAAATACCCCAGCGTCCCATAAGTTCAGCAACCTCTTGATTACCTGAAAAAGCACACGATCGCAATAAAAATTGGAGCGAATAATACCAAAGAACGGACGAAATATAGGAATAACGTGGAAGTGACGTGTGAGCAATGGGATAAAAATCATATGCGATCTTCTAGCAATAAAGAACATTTTCAGACTTTAATGCTCACATCACGTACAAAAAACCAATGACAAATTCTCAATTTGGGAAAAAATCATAGTATCCAATACTCAGAAATACTTTCTGCAAGTCTGGAGAAGAGTAAAGTTTGGAGCAAGGAAGAGTTAGTCATATCTTCATGAAAAAATCATCTAAACTCCTCTGGAAGAAATTGAGTTCTAATACTTGTTCATTATCAACGGTCTCTCCGATTTGCATTATCTGCCAAGATTCAACCACGACTCACATTCAGTTCATAGATGGAGTGAGTAATGAATGTGGCGGTATAAATTTCTTGAAATTACAGTCGGCTATACCTTTTCGCCGACTCAAAGATGAAAGCACTGTGTGATCTAAATACGCAATATTTTTCATTATCGTAATATCGAACGTACTGTTAATATTGTTAATGAATCGGTTGAGAGCTAATTGACGTTGGGCAGGCGGGATTCGGGTGAATTGCCCTATCGATTTCATCAACTTGAAATTGGACCGCATACTCTCCGAGATGCCGGTTAAATTGCACAGTTCCGGGATCAAATCGATCATTTGCGTCGTTTCCTGATGACAAGACAAGAAAAATCATTATTGGAAATTTGAATAACACAACCACCTCTCATCAAGTTAGCGTTTTTTCAGGTTCACTCTATTGAAGGGATCTTCTAGTATTCAACTTAATATTAACACTTTTTTTAGTGTCAGCAAAATGGATTTTCAACGACGCTAAGCGCTGTTTTAAATTACAATAAATTCCCAGCACCTCTCCTCTGATTTTCGTCTTTACGTTGCATTTCAACAACGGCTGACCCGGATCTGTGATGTGGACGTTGTAATGCGTTTTGTAGTAGTCTATGTATGAAATCTGCAAAGATAAACGGAAAAGTAAAATGACTTATCGGCTAAACTGATTAATCAAAAGAGTGATATTCAAACATTAAAAAAAAAAAAAATTAAAAATAATACACAAATAAATAAAAAATATATATAAATAAAAATAAATGAAATAAATAAAAACATGTAGGTATAAGTAAAAATAAATTCCCTCACCTCACTACCCGATTTCATGAAAGTGTTCTTGGGCGAGGCGCTGAAATCTACATCGTCGACTCGATAAATTTTATTATTGTATCTAGTCATAACGCGCACGCCGACGACCAAATTGACAAAATCCTCTTTCCAAGTATCGGGTCCTTTCGACGAGCAGGCCAAATCCGTCCTGAAAATAGAACAGACCCGTTTGGTGATAAAGTCGAATAATTATGGCGACAAAAGAAAAATTATGATCGCTGTCAGGAAGTTATTTATTGCATCTATTATTTTCTTCTTTTGTTTGTCACAATTTTCACGCAGTTGTCAGGGTGAAGGGTAGATCAACTTTGCGACTCTTTCTCCTCTCTTCCTTTTTATTTACCTAGATCTTTCGCCCAATCGGGCATATTCAGGGCTACATCGCAGGTACCTGACGGGCCTAAGTAACCCTGAGATGCTCGAATGGGCGAATGATCTAGGCAAATAAAAAGAGCAATGGAGAAAGTCACCAAGTTAACCTCCCCCTTACCGCGACAATTTAATGATTTTCGTACGTGAAATAATCAGCAGAGCCGTAACGAGGAATTCCTATCAAAAGAATTTATCAAGTTCTGACAGAAGAGTAGACCAATTAGCAGTCAGATGATTCAAATTTTGAGCTACTTTCAAATGCAATGAATTTGACAGAGCTCGACAGAAAACACTCTGCATCAAACATTACATACATTAGCTCGTAGACAGTTTGAGTGCGAAGAACTCGGTATGAAGCGTCGCAGCAAAGCATAACGCCTCCTTCGAAGTTTTGAATCGACGTCACAAAACCAGGCCAAACTTCTAACCTAGAAATGAAAGAATTATTTCACACCTCAAGTAAAATTCTGTGCAAAGTGATTATAAATTATTTTCGCGTTTTACTTGAACTCTGGAATCGGTTTAGCTCCGCGTGGATCGAAAAAATGTCGGCCGTGAAGGGCAAGACCGAGGATGGACATTATTCTGCGGAAAAGTACGTTGTACATTTGGATAGCGTGAGGGTGACCCATTTGAATCGACTTGACAAAAGTGATCTTGACTTTAACGACGGATTTGTCTGATGGCATCGTCGCCGTCGCATATGTCACCTGAAAATTATCGAATCTGTTTGAAACCAGTGCATAGATTACACAGTACTTCCATGTTGCAAACAGATATAATAAAAATAGAGAAATTCGTTCTAAAGGCCAAAACGTTGGAAAGATACGATATTGCTACTGAAAAACTTGCCACACAAAAGCTGCGGTAAGTCAAGAGCCATCTGACATAATATATACTCCGTTATGCTCTCATTCGATTCAGCGTCCAAAAATCAATAGAAATTGATACTAAACACACTTTAGTCCAAAAAATGTTCGAAATACGAATTCCCTCCTTTTAAATACCTCCAAAAAGTATCGATATTTTCAATGAATTTCCCAACGATTTACTTTGTCGGGTAGTTGAGTCGGCAAATATAAAATCGCTCCGTCGAAAGATTTGGTGTCCCCGATGATGTCAGAGAGCTGCTTTAATACGTGAAATCTAGTATTCCTCGAGTCGACGTCCGGTTTGAATTTCACGTCATACTGGAAGATTCCTTTGCCAGGTTGAGTATGCAGTCGTACGTAATTGCAAGCGACGTTTAACCTAGACAATCGAACGGCAGAATTGAAGAATGACGATCATACAAAATAGAATGTAATGATTATCATTATAATGCGGATAGTGACGCTTTTTTTAAATTGATGATGGGGGCTCTAGAACATTTTATTTGTCCCTGTCCTGTATTTAGTAGTGTAAGAATAAGTTTTTTTTGAGAAAGACCGTATCAGCCGAGAGAAACTGAAGAATTGTCTGGTCTCCAATAAAGTCCTGACTTTGAAGAAATTGTACTTTTTTTTTTAGAATTCTGATTAAAACTAGGGTCTTCTTCTTAAACGAGGGATTTCTGTACTGAACAACAAATGCGAGACGAAGTGTCATTTCCTGGTTTGATATTATGCAACAATATTAATTATTTAAGAATTGGAAATTGTATACTCTATTATTTTGAACTTTGAACGAGGTAAAAACAAGAACAGTTTCAATATGTTATTTCATGTAAATACTATCTTACTCAGAAGTTGAAAAATTAGTTTTGTTATCGTCTTTGTTCGGTGCAAACCTTTGTAATACCTGACGGTTATACAATAAACGATATTTCATTTCATTATTGATGATGAGAAAGAAAATCTGAAACTCCCTTTTCGACCGATACATTGGACGTTTTGCTGAAACTCGTTAGCCTCTTCAAGGTTCATCAAGGGCGTGTTAAGCAAGCTCAATGGCCTCTAGTCATAGGGAAAATAGTATTTCCTATCGCTTTAATGGACATTGAATCTGATAAATTCACAAGTTGGAAGGAGCCGCTGTGTATGTGAAAAGGGCCGTGATAGTAAGCTGAAGAGGTCAAGGAATTTTGGCGAAACGTCCCATTTATTGAAAAATAAAAGAGGTTGAAGAGTGAGTTTTGGATTTTCTTTGCCTGTCATCATCGTAAGAAAAAACGCTGCCGATGACTAAAATGGTTTATTATTTCATTGCTTGAATTATGATTCAAGAATACCACCCAACTGTGATAGTAATTATCCCGAACATTCGTCAAAGCTCCCACCTAACAACCAACTTGGTAACTATAAGGGAGAACTCGTTAGCAACTTTAATTATTTTTATTTTTTCAATTATCTAATTAAAAAGTTGAATTATTTGCAAAACGATACAACTTAGGATAATTTAAAAAAACTATAATTTAAAAAAAAAACTGGTTTGGCACTAGCAAGATAGAAAATTCAACGTTCTTCCCAACGGCATCCACGGATTTAAATTCACTGTGAAATTGGGGAAGTTATTGCAGTTTTATTGAGGTAAGGTCGAACACACGGGAAAATCTCCATAGTTAAAAAACGGGAATATTGGGAGTTAGGATAAAAACGTTATACGGCCTTTTTTTGTAGGAAATTGATTTTATAACCGTACCTAAAACATGACATTTTGAGGGAGGACTTGAAGAAAAAAAATTTGGGGCGATTACTATGGTTAAACAATAAACCAAAAATGAAGATCCTGGAAACGAAGAAAATAGGTTCCTTCTCAATCGTCAACAAATAACTTGTGAATAACTGGTGAACTTACGGTGCTCCGGATGTTCCCTGCATCACGACAGGAGGCTTCAAATAATCCTCAATCTCGGCGATAACAAGTTTACTCATTTCATCGGCTGAACAAGCGGACTCCACGTTTTGATAATGAGCTGCAACTCGTGCGGCACCTCGCGATAGTTCGGCGGTCGTCTTTGCCTCTCTAGGCACTGGAGGAGCAAGTAGCTCTTGCGGTTCCGTGTGCTTAGCACTAGAAGCAGAAAATAGGCGTTAAGGCTGTGAAGACTAGTGCCTAGAGCTTATGAAATACGTATTACCTTCCCAAACGAAGTAATTTCGCCCTTCCCAAGCCACTGCTCATGGCCATTTTCCCCGAGGAACTGTCGGATGAGGGTAGTGGAAACGCGGGAGACGGCGGCGCGACCGAAGCTGAAGGAACAGGGAGCAAAGGCGCTGAAGGAGGTTGGGATGATGTTCCTGGGCCTAATTTGGACGCAACCCTTGACAACAATAGGCCACGACCAAAGCCGATGGGACGATGACCTTGGATCGCACTAGGTGCACCTCCAAGCTCCTGCGTTTCTTCTTTAGGAGGTTCCTTGGACAAAAATATCATTGTACAATTAGCTGGATAAAAAGACCGTATTTATTGGAAATAACTAGGAATGAGAGGAAGGGAAAATATTTCTTCGATACCAACGACAAAAATTTTATTTTTGTCTTTCTCCCACTCTCACAGCATGCGGAGAACGTCAATGTCAGATGATTAAAGCTGTAAAACCAACTAAGAGTTTGTACACAGCCAAGAGGAATGAGATCTACAAGAAAGCCACTGGAGAAGAACTGTGATGAGTTGCCATCACACTCTTCTCAAGAGGCACTGTCTTTTCAAAAGAGACAATAACATTTTTTTTTTTTCAAATGAAAATATGCTTTCGGTAAGTAGGTGTTTGCATAATTATAATCACGTCAGAAATACTTACATCCTGAGTTGAGAGGCCTCTTTCTTGGAGAAGACGCCGAAGTATTTCCCCCCGTCCACTGCCACGGGAGATTCCAGACATTGAGACAGCTGACCGGGAACAAGGGAAAACCGAAGAATCAATATATTAAACTGATGTCTATGATGATTAAACTTTTATGAATACAGCAAGATCATTGTAGATAGCAAATCCGGGCATAAATCTAAAACGTCAGTGCCAGATTCATAAATTTAATCAAGTCCTTCTCCAACGCATCATTCCCTGTGAAGGTTAATGACCAATAGACGCGACCATACAGCGTTGGGGCCGGAATACTGCAAGGCGATGTAACCTCGCCGGTGTTATTTGCATTGTTTTTGGCAGACTTGGACGAATTCTTGGCAGAAAGAGGTCTCCGCGGGATTAGTTTGTCTAGTTCTTGTGATATTTTGTCTCTCTGTTATGCCGACGATCTTTGTCTGGTCACTTACTCATACATCGAAATGAAACGTATCCTTGAATCACTTGCTGTCTATTGTGAAATCAATGATTTGAAGGTAAGCCACGGCAAATCGGCTGCCATGGTAAACCGGAAAAGAGGAAATACTTCTCGTCATTATAGGTTTTTCTGTGGGAATGAAGAAATTCCTATGGTGTCATCATATGATTATTTGGAGGTAACTTTTTTGTCTTCAGGGCTCTTCAATAAAAATGCCTCCTTAGCTGTTGGGAAAGGGGAGATGGCTGCCAAAGCGGTGCATAGTCTTGTGTACAGGTTAAGAAATAGCCCTTTGAGCTCTTGGCTCAAGGTTTTGAATGCTACTGCGCAATCGACCGCAGCCGAGATTTGGGATCTTGACCATGTGGATGTACTTGAAAAGGTTCAGGTACGCGCAGCTAAATCGGCTTTATTCCTCTCAACCCCTGACTATTTTATTCATCAAGAGCTAGGCCTTGGCCATGTTAAGTGCCAAGTTTTCAAATCCGCCATTACTTGGTATTTGAAACTAGTTAAAATGGATGATCGTAGGCTTCCAAAGCTTTGTTTTCAGCGTTTGCTAGAACTCACGGATTCAGGTTTAGAAAAACGGTATATTTGGCATGATCAGCTAGCATCCTTTTTTGAGAATGTCGGCGAATCTGCTTTGTGGCTGAGCCAGGACTTTGTTGATAGGATTTCCTGGTTTGATGTTATGCAAAAATATTAATTATTTAAGAATTGGACATTGTATACTTACTTGCCTATTATTTTGAACTTTGTACGAGGTGAAAACAAGAACAGTGTCAATAATTATGTTATTTTATGTAAATACTATCTTACGCAGAGGTTAAATTTCTTTTAGAAATTAGTTTTGTTAGGTATCTTCTTTGTTCGGTGCACAAGGCAAACCTTTGTAATTCCTTATGGTCATACAAAAAAACGATATTTCATTTCATTTCAACACTCATCGATTATTAACGTTCCATTTTACCGAATTGATCCTCGCGTGAGCTCAGATTTCGTTTTTACATTGACGATAGTATAACGCCTGAATAATAAAATTCGCTTTGCATTTTCAATTCCATTTTTGGCGAAATTCGATGAACAAACGCCGAATCTAACGAAATTAAATTCTTCTTTTTCTCGCCGTCTCATTTTCATTCCGTTGTATTTTCGAGGGTCAGAAAAACCATGAGACTCACTGTGCGGATTTTGATTAGACGGTCGAGCACTTTCGCCATTCGGGCATCTTCAATGAATAGCGTTCATGAGGATTTTCGAACTAGCGATACTGCTCGGCCGGGCAATAAATATCTGGAGAATGAGTCGCCCGGTTTCCCCCCTTAACGGGAAATAAAATATTACAATACACAAAGAACCATTGGCACGGTAAATTAAGATATTTTAACTCACCTCGTAGTATCACGGAGTCTATAATAACGCAGAATTGAATTGCCTCCGATAGCTGAAAACTAAACCGACGAGGACAAAGGCGAAACGAACAAGGTAAACGTGTCAAGGAATGAAATGCGTTTGAAGCAAAGAGCGAAGTCGAATAGGAGTGTAGAGTGTAGGATTGGGACATCGACATCGATGTATCGGACTGAAAACATCGATGTCTAGGCTTTTTTTCACATCGATGTCTATGCTTCGATTTTTTTTTTTTGGCATCGACGTAGTAATCCCGTTTTTTTTTTTTCAATAGGAAGAGGCTCTGTTTTTTCTTGTGTGTAAAACATTCGAGGGGTTATTAAAACAATCCGTAAGAGAGTAGTGGGAATTTTTATTTATTTTCTCAGTGGGTTCTGGGTGTAATGCTTTGGCAACAAATTTCAGTTCCACCTTTCGAGGTGATACCTAAAATTAAAAGTCAAAGCCCGTAATTTACTAACAATTGAAAAGATCGGTATTATTTTTTATCGGTTTTTTGTTAGTGTGAATAAAACATCGATGTTTTGTCGATATATCGGTACCATCGATATTGTGGGCTTTCGATGTTTTAAACTAAAAGTCGATGTTTCCGCAAAACATCGATGTTTTATGGTATCGATCTTTCATGAAATCGATGTTTTCCTGAAAATCACTGTTGGCAACATTGATTCCAATGTTTTGTTCACTGTTGGTGCTTGGTTGGAATTGCATTTTTGAAAGTATCAAACTCAACATGAAGTTGAGGAAAAAGTAAATTCGCTCTCCGTGTTATAACTCGACATCCACTTACCTACTAGCAGCTTCAGGGTTTTTACGGATCAACTTCCCATTTTTACTGAATGATGTGACACTTTCAATAAAAAAATCAAAATTAGCTTTAAGCATTTAGTTCCTTCAGATTGTTTGAAATAATAATGTTTCTGGTAACATATTCACAAATTTTCATTACCCCAGTTGGTTTTCCAGAAACATCGATTTTTTATCTTTCGATGTTAACATTGACATCGATATTTTGATTTTAAACATCGATGTTTTGAAACATCCAAAAGATTGTGCTGGGTTGGTGAGGGGGAGAAGAACCAGGCGACATGTTCTCCGATTTTTTATTTACTGGCCGAGTACTTTCGCCCCTTCGGGCATCCTCAGGGCGATGTGGAACCATAGGTTACCACAGCCATGGCCAGTAAATAAAAAATCGGAGAACATGTCGCCTGGTTCTTCTCCCCCTCACCAACCCAGTACAATGAGAGATGCGACGACGACTCAACCAAGAATCCAAAAGATTTGTACAACTGGCGTTTAAGTCAGAATTATACCATAAATATAGTACTATGTCAAAACTCACACGAGTTTTGTGCTTGAGCAAAATGTAGCTTATTGAAAAAATAAAAACTCTAATCTTTCTCCGGGATATATTATTCCAAGAGTAATAACGCCTGTTTCAACATCAACTCATTTAACTTAATAACTGCAATACTTTCATGTAAACCGTGAATATAAAGAATGCTTGGCAGTGGCAGATTTCAGCGGACGAGGAGTGCGAAAATAAACGAGAACGTACAACGTGAATTTTTATAAACACAATAACGATGAAATGTAACAAAACCATGCGATATCACAGACGAACGATGCAAACCGTCGATCTTTCCCTTTGGGCTCGATTTGAATTTAGTGTAGATTTCAAAATTTTGTACTCTTTTCGTTGGGGAAAATGCCAGCGACAATTATAACGGTGAAAATATATTAACAGCTTCCACAAAAAGAAAGCTTTCACATGTTGACCTGCGAGACGAATATGAATAAGATGTAATAACCATTTAATTTTTTTTCTCGGATCGCAACGCACTTGACAAAATTCAAAAAAGAGTTATTGTTCATTGAGGATTTCTATACGCTACAAGCGAACAACACTGACGATTTTACAATAAATTGATCATACAGCAATCATGTTCGACATTGAGTATCGTCTTAATCTATGAGTTTTGAAAAAGCACCAACTAAGAAGGAAAAGCGTTCCGCAGAATGGGAAAACAAAATAGAAGAACCGTTTGACTAACGTTGAGCTCGGACATGAAATGAGAATAAGCTCGCTATTTATTAGAAAATGATTTGAATCGAAGGTGAAATAAATTCGAAAAGCGACGATTTAGCAAAAATAAAACAAAACATAAATTGTCCCCTAATTACCTGAATTTAAAACGTTTTATGCTCTTTTTTTTAATCAATGTCCAATTTCCCATTTCTATAATGTTCTTTTTTTTTTGTAACCTCGTCCAACAATTGGTAATCAAATTATCCATCTCGTCTTCCGACAATTCTTCAAGAAAACCTTATGATGAAATGAAACTTCACTGCGGAATTTATGATGATAACTAGCAACATACAACTGAGCGGTAATAAATATAAGGTAATTTGGAAAAAAGTAGCTAGAAATAAAATCGATTCGTCTATCACGTCGAGAGATCGAAAGAACACCCGTGGTTCATACGATATTCAATGTATTTGATGCCAGTGTTGTGCCAATAGTAGAGAGCGAGAACGACGAAAACGTGCCACCACTGGTGCGACGAGCCGATCAAATCCACTTTCCCTAAAAGCAGAAGATGATAAATGAAAACTCAATCAAGAAATTCATTCAATTTTTGGCGATAAAAATATAAAAAAATTCGTAGTTTAAAATATAATTAATTTAGTTGAGAGGCTGAAGTAAAGAAAATAGCAATCTCCGAGATAAAAATGGTTCTACAAAAGCCCAAAAGACAAAAGATCTCAGCGGTAATATCAAGAATCGCAAGAATAATTTCAAATACCTTCCCCACACAAGGAAAAACTCTGCAAATGATTGTACAGTTTATTATTCCTTTGCTTCAATTATGAGTTAAGAAGACCCCATCCACTAGTGATAGTAACTATCCTGAATTTCTGAGAGCGTTTCCACCGAACAAGTAAGTCCGTTAACTGACTCAAGTGAGTTAACTTTGACCGCAGCGTCAGCTGACAACGGCTCGGAAAACGCCATTCTTGCACCTCTATTAGCGATTGAACATGGGTCAGTTTGCTGTAATCTCAACCAGCAGAGCAACCACCTACGAATCAATTCAAAGGGCGTGATATTTTTCAAAATAAATAAAAGCGGACACAGAGGCGGGTGAGTGCCAAACAGGGATGTCCTCCTACTGACTGACTGCCCAGGGATTATATAAACCGCTCTGGTAAATTAATATTTCCTCCAGGAGAGTCTGGAACACTAGCGCTATCACTAAAGCGTATGATACACTAGCGCTCTTGGCGGCCATGGCACCAAGCAAAGTGACAGGGCTATCGTTACGGGTGAAAAGTGGAACAAATTGTATTATGAACTATACTACTGCGTAGGTTTGATGGCTAAGTTATGGCTCCTTGAAGAAATTATGCGTGCACTATCCTGAGCACGGGAATGAAATTTTTGTGTACCAGCTGCAACTAAGGAAAATTGAGTTTATTAGTTTTCATGTACCCCAGACCGTTCAAGAACTCACTTGAACTGTGTTTTACTGATACGCTCATCGAATTGGACTGATTTAGGGATTTTTTTTACTTTTTGAGATTGATTCGTAGTTGCTTGATTTACAGATGAACAAGATTGAATAATTTACGTGATCTTATGCACGCGTCGAATTGGACTGAAGTTGAGTAATTCAAACGTGATTATTCTCTGCAAAGGGACAGGTAGGTAATTCACGAGAATACATTTCTTTAATGAATTTCATAGTTTAAGTTCTAAATAATATGGCCTACTAAATCACTTTTCAAGTAATCATAATCAAAAAGTAATCAAGGAATAATAAACTATTGCGTCAAACACTCTCTTCAGCTGTACAGTTAGGCCAAAATTGAGCCTTTAATTTGGAAATTAAGAAAAATAAAAATGATTAAAATGACATTAGTTGCTACGGGATTTCCCCTATAGTTAGTAATCCGTTTTTCGGTGGGAACATTCACAAATTAATGTCCGGAATAATTACCTACTATCACAAATGGATAGTCTTCTTAAATCATTATTGAAGCGAAGGAATAATCAAACACTGCACGCTAATTTGCACAGTTTTTTCTTGGGCGATTGCAATGGTTTATTATTGAATACAACTAAAATCGGGGGTCGGCTTAAGTAAGCTGGGAGATTTCTATTTATACATAAATATAAACGCTTACCTGAAAAGAATCTTTCCGGTATCCTTGTTATGTAAATAGTGAAAGCAGTGCCGATAATAATGTACATCATTACAACTCGGGGCAACAGAAGCTGAGGGCAAAAGAAAAACAGTATAATTCAAAATAGTAGAAGCGCAGTAATCTTAACACGTTCAATGCAAATGACTCCTCTGCTTCACGGTTCCCAGTTTTGCCAAAATCGCTCTACTCTCTTCCTAGTCTGATTAAACGGATTGTTCCTTTGACAGTTCTGTTATTAGTTACTCAAACAGCCAACAGAAAGCGTCAAAGTAGTTTTCCGTTAATTCACATTTAACTTGGACACAATGTCGACTCCTATGTGCAACAACGGAGGTATCTCATGTTTTTTTGCGGCATCTTGATCAGTTTCCAACGAGCAACCAGGAATTAATTCATTTTCTCGTCCACTCTTTTTTGCAGAGTTCCTCTTGCAGCAGTTTACAACTTGCAAACACAAATCGCGCAAATAGACCCTTGATAACTCAATTGCCCTCGTTGTTTTTTTTCTCAAGCCAGTGGAATGCCATCGTCTAAATTGGAACTAGCACCAGTTAGTTGGCATCGCATTCGCCCGATTTGACTGGCGCCTGAAAATCGCCGATTGGCGACGTGTAATCGCGTCTTTAGATCAGTGAAGCTGTACCTGAAGCGTATCAAACCAAGAAGACACTGTGTCTCTCATTAGCGCTCCAAATCAATAAGGGAACCGCAAAAATAATACTCGTAGTTACCGAGACGATGGGGTTTTCAAGTCCTCCCATCATGATTGTCCAATGCAACGTAGGAACAACACCGTAGGCAGCCCATCCGACGAAAGTGAGTAGCTTGAAATGGTCGCGCACTTTGAATCTTGGAATCTGCATGGCCATGGCAAGAAGGAATATAGCCAGGACCGAAGATAGGTAAAACGTCTGCCAGCTCTGAAAATTAAATGCAAAAACAGCACTGAAATATGGCAATGAGCAAGGCGATCAAAATTAATGCGGATGATGGTAGTTTGCTGCAGATATCATCGGCCTTTTTAGCCAAGGCGGCTGGTTGATAACCACATCAAAGCCTAGACATCGATGTTGAACATCAATGTTTTTAATCCGATACAAAGATTTTTTTTCCAACATTGATGTCAATGTCCCAACCCGAACCAAAACTCCTACTTTAAGTTTCCAAAAAAAAAAAAAAAAAAAAAAAAAAAAACACACACTTCTGTTTTTCCTCAACGATCTGGACTGATTTAGCGCAGAAGAGCATGTGTTTTTCGATGGGACCAGCTTCACCGAGTTCAAGTCGGGTCAATTCGTTCGATCGGAGCGTCGATAAATTTTAATCAAGAGCGACACTGCAGAAATGTAGCCACCAGAGAGGCGTCGAATTCAAAAGACGTCTTGCGACTCGTTGTCCAAGTTATCAACAATGATCAACAAATTGATTTAATTTTTCTGGTATTTCGGAGTTTGCTGAGAGTTGAAATTAATTTATTTAATTGAAATTAAATTATTACGAGCGATTGCTGTATTTATTATAGCAACAATCAATTTCATAATTTCTGTTTCAATTTCAATTTTTTTTTTGCAGTTTTTTATTTATTATGTTGAAATCTCTCTCTGTACAGCCTAGGTCGCACACTCATTAGGTATTGAGTGGACGAAAATTAAACTAGGTTAATTGTGTACATTTTAAAATAAAAAACTCACTTTATGGCACCAATAAGCGTAGTATACTCCGGTCATATAGATGCCGAGCATGCTTAGAGCGATCCCCAGCAAATCGAAAGACAGGAAGCATTTGAAATGCTCTTCAGATCGACAGGAGAATATATGGTACAGGGAAGACATCACCATGCACACCTGTGGAGAAATAAATAAATCAATCAATATTAAATAAATCACAGAAGTGATTTATAATGATGACAACTTTTCAATTCGAAGAGATGAAGTCCATTGAATTGGAAAAATGAGCAAGAGAGCCACTTAACCTCAAAACCACTCTGCAGCGGAAGTAACACAAACTGAAGTACGGAATTTTTGAGAAAGTAAAAACTATCGAAAACGAGAAAGTGAAAAATATAGAAGAGCAAAATTTTAAAGAAGTGAAACATATTGGAAGACAAAAAATCAATAATTGAACATTGGAAAATTTTAAGGACGGTAGAAAAAATAGTGAAAAAGAAAAAAATAAAAGAATTGAAAGAAAAAATTCTTATTCTTATTTGAATATTCTTAATTGAATATTATTGAAAAAAAAGTTGAAAGAACGAATAACACTGAAAAAATGAAAATATTGCAAGAATGGAAAATATATCAGGGCTTCGTAGTTCAACGTAGAATGAGCAGAATTTACTTCCATTTCACAGTACGTAGCAGGTAACTCACTTGAAAACAAGCTAGGAGAAGGCCGACGATGAACTTGTCGGTGAAAGAGGCGTGGATATTTAGGAGACACAGGTCGTACAAAGTGAGGCCGAGGAAAAGCATCCAACCGAAGATGTGCGACCAAATGTTGACCGTTTCATTAGTCATCCAGAACATGCTGGAAAAAATAGGCAAAAGGAAGTGATCATTTCACGCCTTGACAAGAAAAACATCAAAATTTTGAGAAAGAGGTTGAAAAAATTTTTTTTAGGAGATTACAATGGTTTATTATTGAATATTAAACCAGAAAATGTCTGAACTTCCCTGAAAATTTGATGTTTTACTTTTCAAAGCATGTAGAATCCGAATGTCAAATAAACGTTTTTCAGACTAAGGCGTATTTGGTATGAGTTTCTATAGATTTCTAAAGAATCGAATGTGACCATCGTGGGGTCGATAGCTTCACTGATTTTCGAGTTCTGCCAGATTTCGTGTAGAATCACGAGATTTTCAGAAATTTGGCATGCAGATAATATCGAGAATTTTAGGAGCTTTAAAAATCGCTCGTTGTGATGCTCGGCGAACACTCTCTTCAACTGTACTGTTAGGCGAATAATTCCACTTTTATTTTGAAAATTGAAAAATAAATTAAAATGATTCAAGTTGCCACATCTGCTAAGGAGTTTTCTCGTAGAGTTAACAATCTGCGGATAGGTGGAAACGTTCACAAATATTTGGAATAGTTACTATAACAAATGGAATAATCTCTCCACTGAATAATCTCGACCAAGTTTATCAACGCTTATTTTTCGCTAATATATTGTGCCCAAAAAATGGGGGACAGTCGATGAATCAATAAAATCTTTCTGCTATTTAACGCATTGGATAGAAATGTGAAATGTGATTTGTCGCATATCTATATGATTCGACGTGGGGATGAGGTTGAGACGTATTTTAAAATAGGTCCTGTAAGTAGCTCCACTAGGATTGTCATGAATAGGAAATGTCTAAAACACGTCCGCTTTTTGAACCTCGAGTCATACAAATGAAAATAATAAACAGGGGGACTCGATTCAAATGCAGGGGCGACTAGAAAGGTGAAAATTTAACATTAAAAGGGCATGAAAATGACTAGAAGTGATCACGTATTTCCTATTCATGACAATCCCAGCCTAGTGGAGCTACTGACAGGACCTATTTTAAAAAATTTTTATGAAGAAGTAATTTCCTGAAGAGGCCTTGAATGGTGAAAGTATAGCTTAGCTCAAACTATAGTTTATAGCGCTCGAAGTATAGTTTAAAAAAATTTTATGAAGAAGCGCTCGAAGTATATAGTTTAAAAAATTTTTATGAAGAAGAAATTTCCTAAAGAGGCCTTGAATGGCGAAAGCGCTCGAAGTATAGAAGTTCAAAATGAGATAAAGTCGCTGCTTAAATCTCAAGCTCATCCCCACGTCGGAAAAAAATGTGAAACGGGGCATTTTTAGATCGGTTACCTTTCGAAACACATTTTCGTCGATAGGTAACCACGATAACCAGTGCGAATGTAGGGGTTGAACTGGAGGTAAGCGGGAGCTTCTTGGTAGCTGAGCAGAGCCAACGGCTGCCCCAACGGTTGCCCCGTTATGACATCCTGCTCCGTTACTGTTTTCTCCATGGTCCCATCAACAGGCGAGTCGACATCCTGGAAAAGGCGATAAAAATATGAAACGGACGCGAACCGCAGGAAACGCGACATTGAGCGATAAGGGAATGAACAGTAAATAACCGAGATCGAAATTGATTTTTACTTCGATGCTTACGCAGAAAATTCGAATTCGTAACGGAGGTGAATTCGGAAGAAATTTTTTTATGACTATTCTCAGAAACACTCTGAACAAGGCTGCGGTCAGAAAATGCTTATTTGTGCACTATTGTATGCTTGGGTCTCCTCGCTACAAAAATGACTTCATTTCAAAAAACATATTTTGTATTGGTTGGATCACACACCGTACTTCCGCCGTATGCCGTTTTATCGCTGTTACGATTTTTTAAGGCTGCAGAAAAATCAATATCTTTGACGTTGGCTGTCTATAAAAATGATCACAGTTTAGAAAACTTGGCTTGTATCGTTATGTTAGGTTCACATACTGCACTTTCGCATTATTGACCCAATTCGGGCGTATTTCAATTTTTACGTTCTCCTGCTTAGTGTTTCAATTACAGTTGTATAAAAATAATGTTGTGCACAAGCTTCTTGATTTTATAATCGGTTATTCCTGTTACCGACTCAAACATGGAAGTACTGTGTGTTCTATGGACACCAATGGTTTTGCAAATCGCCTTTGAGTTGAATTATTGTTCTGAATCGTCAAGGATTAATGTGGCGCACTGTCATGTCATCCTTGGTTCAGTTTTCATGATGATTTCAGCAGAAACCGAAGGACGACGCGAGTCATTGTTGAGAAATGTCAAGATGCAGATGACTATAGTAAATCAACTACAGCTTATTGGCGAACTTCCGAAAAAAAAAAACTGTGCAAGTGAAATCCCGAAAACTGCTAAAAATCGAGAACCATCGGTCATAGAAGGTTGTCTTCCATTTAGTTTCAATTTTTAATCAAGAAAAACCAATTAACAGTGAATCCCTTTAGATTAACCCGTTCATCTGAAAAAGCTGGGCAGTTCCGTTTCAAGCCCACTAAAAGTCCAAATTATTTTAACCAACTTCAAAAATAAATGGCTACTCTAGTCGACTTTTAAATTTTTTTCATTATTAGGGGAGATTGTCAAATCAATCAGGGATTGGTCAAGTCTATAAGAGTAGTAGAATATATTAATAGTTACGCGTAATTATCATCATAATAGGAAGTCATTACTTTTTTATGGCAAATAGTTTTGAAGTTGGTTTTTTAGTCATTTTTTTACAAACGGAATTTTTGACAGTTCTGAACTGTTTTCAACTGGTCCTTTTTCCTGAATGCAATAACGGCACAGAATTTTCAAAAACTGGTTTTTAAGAAACTACAAACGTGACTTCGAACGGTAACTGCCGCAGTTTTCAAGATAAAAACTTGTTTCTTTTCTTAAAAAAAAAAAAAAAAAAATCCATTCGAAAGCTGTGCTGTGATGCTAATATTTTCTATTTTGTTCTCCACTGACCGAAAAATTCAATGCATTCGAAGGCATCGAAAAATGTTTACAGCGAATTGATGACGATGATTTCAATTTTTACAGTCACACACAATACTTCCGCTCTGCTCGCAATTTTCTTCTGAGCAAACAAGCTGAACGAACGGGCCAAATCTAAAGTGATTTATCTCAATCATTAGAAAGACCAAACTTGGTTTTCCTTAGTCGAAAGAAAAATCTCCATTCAAACGTGGTTTTCCAAAACAGCAAATTAAGTTTGTGTTTCCGAAACACGGTGTAGTTCGAATTCGAATTCTCCCGAGAATATTCATTACAAGTTTCAACCGTAAAATTGAGGAAGAGAGCGGAACTAACTAAAAAAATAAATAAAAAACAACTAACTCGTGCCCGATCGAATTGATTGCGAGCTACATGACGTATTCGGCCAATCAATAGAACATAAAACTAGACACAAAATCACATTTTAATAACGGGATTGTGACGAAAAAAATTAAAACATTACAGTAACATAATTAAAGCAGGTATTTCACTCAAGATAATTTCGCGAGTTTTTCAATTATTAATATTTTTTCAAATAATTCGAGAGTGCATTTTTCAATACTTTTTTGTCCGAAAAAGGACCAATCTTACTTCTACTCATATTTCTACAACTTAGTTCTATTTTTAGGCTCGAAAATAATCCTAATTAGCCCCCTGAAGATTTGTGTCTGTCACTGATCGAATTTTTTCCCGCACAAGTCGCTCAAACTGTCGTTTTCCGTTTTCTTAGCGGTACAAATCGACCTTGTGCCATTTCATCGCCGCTAAACGGTTCTTAATTGCTAGTCAGACGGCGGTGCCAATTATGTAATAGGCTCAGTTCGATTTGTTCTGGCAGAGAACCAACGATGTGCATATTTATGTCGGCTCTCCGTCAATTTTACATTTGACCTTCACCTATAAATCCGAGTTTACTTCGACCGTTAAATGCGCGGGTCAACGAGTTGTTTCAAGTATGGGTATAAATATGGGTGGCCAGTAGTAGGAATCAAAATCGGAAAAGGTATAAGAGTTGATGGAGTCGAAGAATGGGAAACTTAAAAAATTAAAAGGTTACACGACGGGAAGAACGTTTTTGTGATAATAAATTTAAAAAAAAGATGCCTTTCTACAAGAGACTGACTTGAAACCATGATTCGGAGATACAACTTGATTTGCTGATGTTTTTGGTAAGCAACGCTTTCTCGGATTCTACATGCCCTGGAAGTAACACATCAAATTCTAAAGAGGAGTTAGAAAACATTTTTTTCTTCTTTTTTTTTGGGCGATTTTAATAGTTTACTATTGAATAATCCAAAATTTTAGGGTGAGAGTAAAAAAGCAGTAGTAGGAATCAAAATCGGAAAAGGTATAAGAGTTGATGGAGTCGAAGAATGGGAAACCTAAAAAATTAAAAGGTTAGGTACACGACGGGAAGAACGTTTTTGTGATAATAAATTTAAAAAAAAAAAAAAAAATATGCCTTTCTACAAGAGACACCTGGGAATGAAAGTTCAAACCGTGGTAGTCCTCTTATCACGATAATTTCAACCATGCGAACAATAAGAAGTAATCACTCTGTCGAATAAATACTTCCTCTATGAAACCAAATCGTGAGTTTCAACTTGTGTGGGTGGAACGACCTTAACGCGGCCTGTTTGATATTCTCCTCTCGAGATTAATAATAAGGAAGCTATTGAGGCTCCCTTCTTGGCTCCTGTTGTAAATCCAATGCGTGCCCACTGGTAACTAATCGAAAAGGAAAATGACAATTGATCTGAAGGTAATAGAATTTTTCGACTCAGGAAACGAGAGAATTGCCTGCGGCATTAGGAGGGAGAATATGGCTTTCCATTTCAATCTTTATACTTGGTGCGCACTTAAAATTTGCACAGTACTTCAACCGCATATTCTATAACGAATTTGCAACAAAAAGTTCCAATAAAAGTTGTTTTCCTAATTCGTTTTTCAACTTTGAAGATTTATTTCTAGACCTTAGCTCACTTAAAACGCCAAAACTTTTCCTATTTCACAGCAAAGTCAAATATGAGGATACCGTAGGAAAAAATGTTAAATTTCGCATCTTTCGAACTAATTATGAACGGCAATTATTACGGTGTGTAATAGGAAAAAATTTCATAATGCTCAGAAATTTGTGCTTCGCAACAAAAAATCCTCGACTAATAGTTAAGGTAATTGTTCCCCAAAATTGGAGCAATAACAATTAGCTATTTTCTTGGCAGCGTAATATTTTATTTTCAAGTCATCGTACTCAGCTCCCTGAAGATGCCAATGAACGGAAATACGCAACTTTCAATACTCAACAGACGCAGCCGCCTTGAATTTCTCCATTCGGCACGAAAATTTAATAAAATATGTCAACGTTTCTTTTTTATTATTTCTATCAGTTCGCTTTCACATCGATGACGGGTCATCATAGATTTTGAGGAACATGAGGGAGTGGAAGCGATGATGTGACTACTTCAAACCGGAGAAAGTACAAGCTCGCCGACAAAACCACAATAATCCGACGGTGGTCGTTATTTTGAGTACCTAAGCTTTCTCTCGCCAAGTGATCAAGGATGGCCGACTATGAATCTAAAATAAAACCAGTGCCCTAAAGAACTTTAGAAGGTAAAACTGAAACGGAAAAATTTAGAAAATCAAATAAATATCTAATATTAATAAATAAAATGTTCTTTTTCGTTTCTCCCTCCCCAAAAATGGCAAACGATGTATTTCGATGAAAAATAACGTTCTCAGTCGTTTTTTTTCATTGGAATAATGTGATCTCGATAGTTTTTCACTGATAGAATAATGAAAAATTGATTTTTCAAGATACACGTTTTTGATGATTTTTTAGAGCTATAACCTATATCATCTACTAGTTTAATTTTTTTCGTGTTTTATAATTATAATTTTTTTCGTTTTTTATAATTCTTTTATAATAATAATTTTTTATAATTTATATTTATAATTTTTTAAAATAATTTTATAATTATAATAATTTTCTAGTTTGTTCCTTCAGCGTTTAAAGAAGTCAGGTAGTTTTCTTCGATATTAGATACCGAGCAAGTTAGTCGGTGCAGAGTGTCTGAGGAAGATAGTTTATTTGAGACTGCTTGAGCAGAAATTACCGTTAAATTCTTCACACTTCATCTATTCCACTCGAATCGAAGAACTACTTAGTTTGGATGAGTGATTAGAGCCAAATTGAGGTCAGTTTATGAATATATTTCAGGCAAAATGCAGCAATAAGCATAAAAATAGTATGCAAAAATCTGTTTCTGAAGTTGACGGTTGGAAAATGGAACGGAAAAGGATTTATTCGAAGATTGTACACTCGCAGATGCGAGGTTATGGAAACGGGTTAATAGATAATTAAAAACAAGATGATGTTTCACGAAGCCAACTTTCTTCGTCGCAAATATCGATCGTTAATAATAACCAATTGCAAACGAAAATGCGTCGTACAAACGCGCAATTAAAACAATTTAGAAGTGGGAGTTTATCGCTTAACTGCTTAAATTAACTTGTTGACGAGAAAAAAAGGGACAATTATGTAAATTCCTATCCGATCAACCATAATGTATCTATGTAATCTAATACAAATAAAGTTATTCATTAAAAAAAAAAAAAAAAAAAAAAAAAAACAATTACGCTGTTTGCAGATTATGTAATTGGAAACGATTTTCCAACGGCGTAATCAGATTTGAATTCGCATTAAGGGAATTACGGTCATTTTAGTGAAGTAAGGTCGAAAACACGGAGAATAATTTCAAAGTGAAAAATGAGGCATTTCTAGCGGAGTAAAATTTTGTTATAGAACACTTTTGGTCGGAAATTAGTCGTAGAAAACGTAGGTGGAATGTTAAACTCTGTGACGCTTGTGATTTCTTGCACAAAAGTCAGTCAGTGTCATGAATTAGACAAGGACGAACGGGGAGAGGAAGTGAGGCAAAGATCACACGAAAAGCACAAATGGTAAAAGGTGAAAAAGTGCAATATTGCCCAGTGCAAAGGTTCGAATTTGGTTATATGTACCGTATTTTTCTTCCTAAGGAGGCACGAATGGGCTTCGTCGCAAGAAGCAGCCAACGGATGTCCACAGCTCTGAAAAGGAGAGTCACAAGTTAATCATGTCCGGTAATTGAAGAATCGATTGTCATCAGTGCAGTAATAATATACTCGACTTGTTACAAGAGATAGGTGTAGAAAAAAGTCAAGAGAACTCCTTCGAAAACGGTTCATATCTTATTCTTATTTAAATCCGTAGTTTGTCACTAATACTTGTTCACTGCGTGGTCAATTATCAGATTTCAACAACTGTTTCCCAGTCGAAAATTGCATTTTTTTATTAATGAATGGGGGATAAGATGTGGACAACACTTGACTGTGCTCCACTTAACTTGACGATATATTTTCAAGTTCAAGTGTCGGACGATTAAGGAGGAAGACGGAGCTAAAAATATTTCTTAACGGGTCGATAAATGTCCACTATAGATTGAATTGTCAATATGCGAATAACGCGGAAGTTTGGTATGCGACCCACGCGATAAAAATCGGGCTCGCCGTCAATTGACAAAATTCCCTAAGTTTGTCTGTTTTATCGTTATTATTATTTTTCTTTTTTTCATTACTGCCTTGCGATAGTAATCCTAGTGCTGTTTATTTGTAGGTGTACGAGTTAATCCCAGAACTTGATGATTTCGATACCCGTCACGACCTCTATATCAAATCTAGGAGGATAGCAGACGTTTCCCTAGGGCAGATTCGTTACGGGCCAAAAACACTGGGCCAATAACAGGTTATTTACTTCTGAGTTGGGGAAATCCAAAGAAAACTGCAACGATTTCACTTTTCTCAATGTTCATCTTTCAAAACGCTAAAAAAAAATCTGCTCAATAGAATGACAGGTGAGTTCTAGTTGGAGAGGCCGCTTTCACGTCCGTGCGGAGCGAAAGGAAGGAAAACTATCTACTAGGTATTAATACGAAAACTTCAGTTTTCAGCAATTCGACGACTTATCAAATTTAAAGTGAAAAAATTGTATACATCCAAAAAAAACACAACGGCTGCCCTGAAATTTCTCTTTATATCAGCAGAACATCCAGCATACTAAGTCTTTAATTTGGACGAAAAAATGCGAAATTAAATTATCAACCACATAAATTACCGACTAAGAATTCCTATCATTGAATTATAGTTGATTTTTATTGGAGGAACTAATTCGATAAGAAATAAAATTATAGGTACCTTATACATGGAAATACTAAAAATTGAATATATATTTAATCTAGTTATGCAGACGAACCAATTCTATAACTAAGCTAACCAACTTTGGAATTAGGAAGAGCTATCGATACCGATAATATAGAAAATCTCTCTCCGATATTCGATATTTTAAATTCCAATACTAACGATCATTTGCTAGAACAGAATTTCCCAAATCAGGTTCCAAATCTAGATGAATTTTGATCAAAGTTTGTGAGAAACATTCAAGCTGGAATATAGGGCTTGAGCCTTAAGTTATTTATTCCTGCGTACAACTAGTTTTTGGGTTCGGTTTCATTTGGAAACGAGCGAGTGCACAGACCGATTACGAAAGCGTTGATCTCTAGGACCTAGAGACCAAAGGAGAAAACACGGGACGGCCACCGAATGGCATCCATCAACAAAAGGGAAGTGAAAGTGGAATGAAACGCATCCTACAGAAGATGCTGCGTGGTGCAGAGCAGGACTTCCATTCTCACAACTCCAGACACGATTGACTCATCTCCTAAAATAATTCTAAGAACAATATTGTCGAAGGGTTGAAATCAGCAGGAACTGAAGAAATATTTCGAATGGAGTGAGGAAATAATTTATAATATTCGTGATTAATTTATTATTATATTGATATTATATTTTATACTATACAATATTATATTGATATTATATTTTATATTATATAATATTATATTTCAAATTATATATTATTATAATATATTTTAATACTATTCCTTATAACAATTCTTTTTTATATCAAACAAAACAAGAGAAATACGATTTCAGACTCACCCAAGAACATTTTTTTTGGGCTTCGATCAAACGCCAGCTACGTATACGACGCATAATACGTCATCATTAAAGCGGTAGACACAGTAAACTATGTTCCGTGCGAAAAGGCTCAGTGAATCGTTGCTTGCACTGGAATGTAACAGATTAAATCAACATATAGGATGCCACTAATAGAAAACGAGAGTTCCCACTGGTAGCACCTGATGGTTCCACTTTCTAGCATTGTAACTAGCATATGAAAGGAAATATTCTATCGGAAACCTACAAAGACTGGAAGCGGTCGTAAAACGTCCAGAAGTCTGGAAATTTAAAATAATACGATAACAAATCGCGTTCAAAGTAGAGGGGAGTAAATTAAAGTATTATCTTACACAATGGAAATTTCAATCCATCCATTAAAATTCAGGAGCATCTAAAAGGCGGATATAAAACTAACACAAGTTGCAGGTTTTTTCCTTCAAATTTTCTTCATTCAACACCGACAAAGTGTACTCTTTTATCAAAAATCGAAAATGACACCCGAGCAGAAACGCAGGCCGGAATGAAAATGTAAATTTAGAATGTAGTTACTAGAATGTAATTTTGTAACACTGTGTTAGCTTTAGATTCCATTCTAGTCTATAATTCCCTCCGTCTCATTCTAATTATTTTTCAACCTTTAAAACATACATCTAAATCAGACAAATACAATAAGATAGTTTGCTGCCTCTGAAAAGAGCTTATTTGAATACAGAAGCCGAACCATTTGGCAAAGGAAGGCGGGCGATTTCAGGAAGCATCGACGAACAGGGTGACCTCTACTAGGAACTTCCTCACCCGAGTTCGGTCAGACAAAAAACTCACGTTACAATTCGCTTGTCTCCGAACCAAGGCGGACAAAAAAATCGCCGCTCAAGGCGATTCGAATTCCGTTTCAACAGATCAAAAATACAATTTTGTCGGTTATCTGGCTTTAATCTAATTTCCAAAGTATCGAATGAGACTTGCTTCCACGTTAACGTAGTAAATAGAAATATTATTGTTCGAATTCAGATCGGAAATGGTTTTGGTAAATATTTTTGTAGTACTATACTCGGAAACAATTTCTGAACAAGCGTCTGCGGCTTACAAAAAACGAATGTCGTCATATCTCCGTGAAAAAATTAATTAAATTCGATGAAATGTTTTGATAATATTTTCCTAGTATATGTGCAAAATTAGCTATTATCGAATTTCGTATTATTGCTCGATTTTGGTTTATTATTCGAAAAAAAATCGTTGTTATTTCTTCGAAATTGAACTCTTTCAAATATATGTGATATTTTACGTTTCAAGGCTAGTAAAATTTAATCAAATAATTCGGATAATTAAATAGGATAAAAAATAATGATACTAACTAAAAACATCATCAATAATAAAAATACTAAATAATTATAATTGCATAAAATCTTATAATGATCGATGGTAAAATGATCATCTAAATTTTGGATAGTTAATATACAAATTAAAATTCTGTTCGTCCGCCACCAACACTTATCAAACAAAACTATTAAATCTTAAGTCTTGAAATGTTCACCAACAATCAATTTTTGTCTGCAAATGGCTCAATTCAAACAATTAGTCATCATCTTCCATTTGCATTTGCTCTTATATAATACATTATAATTTTTCTTTGTTGAGATTGAGGGGAGAAAACCATGGCGACTTGTTTTCCTGTTTTTTATTAATAGCCTGCCAAGCACTTTCGCCCCTCGGGCATCATCAGGGCTTCGTAGTACCATTACAAAGTATCCACGGCCTTCTCAACAACGAAAAATTATCGATGCGACAAAACAACAACGAAAAAAAACATTATAAATTTGTTCCACGCATTTCCTTAACTATATTCTTCAGTAAATCTTCTTAATTAAATTTTCCCTTAGAAACTCGCTATCGAACAGGTTCTCCAATAGACCTGTTATATCCTGAGAGCTTTTGAAAAGCTATTATTTCACAGCCGCCTTTAAACAAGCGTGTTACGTGTTATCTACGGGATACTCCAGTTTTTCTGCTCTCCTTTCCTAGCGGCCTCGTTTTTTACTCTCGCTCTTCATTCACTCAGAGCTATCTCGTATTTCTGGAGTGGGAAGTGGTATTCGTAGTAATTTCCCCCTTCCGCCTAAAAAACGGCTGTTTTAATATTGAAGGTGAGCCAAAATTTTAGCCCTACTTGTGAGGATATTTCATTTCGTAAAATTCGAGTTCGTTAAAAAATAATGAACCTTAGACGTTTCAAGTGGTTGACTTCAGATTTTTGTCCTCTGTTCTGTCTACGACCTGCTGTCCTAGTTTCTGCTCTTGGGACCGCGCCAGATGACATCGCCAATTCCTCAGTAATTTTCTCTTCTTTGCCAGATTCAAATGACTATCTATGGATGAATGTTTAACCCGATTTTAATCAGTACAATAAATATGAAATATTTAAAAAATACCTATATTATTTTCATGTAACATACTACTATGTAAAATGATAGTACCGTTTTTTTTCCCTTAACATTCTGTTATGCATTTATTCGAATGGCGAAACAATAATTTCGATTACCGTCAAATTCTCCAGGAGTATGGTTGATATCGTAAAACGTACTGCATAGTTCTTAAATTCAAAAAATCTACAAACTTGAATTTCCAAGTGCTCGATTTTTCCGATCCCAACATTTTTTTCAAAACAGTCCACGTGGTAAAAACTATATTTTCTAATTATACTATTATTTTTTATTTTATTTTTATTTTCTCATTTAATATTTTCTTCCCCCCTTTGCACAAATTTCTGGACGTCCCGCCATTTAACAAACGATTTTAAACGGTTCAAAAATTCCCTTTCCCGAGCCGAAATTCGCCTAATTGCTCTTGATTTACCCGGTTGCCCTCGCAAAATTATTCTTACCTGCGCCAGATCGTATGTAAAAATATTCGCACTCCCGATTTTCTCTCCTGGCACTATTCTTCCTCTATCCTTTGCCAAATCTGAATGTTTGTTATTAGTCCGCTGACTAAAAATATGCGAAGACGTTTAAAACCCATTTTTTACACTGGATTTGCTGTTTTTGGAAATTGTGGAGCAGAAAATCTAACTATTCGTTCTTCGTATTGGTGGGCATTGTTTTATCACACATCTCGATTGTATTGTTTGAGCAATACGTTTTTTTTTTTTTTTAAATATATTTTTTTATCGATTCTTTAAAAAAATTCATATTTCGACTTTTGGTCAACGTTCGGCCGATAATTGGCAAGACTAATCTTTCGACAAAAATTTAAAGAGAGAGCAAGTTGTAGGGAATTTAATTGCCTCCATTTTACGACCAGTCCAGGACATCTGAGAGTGACAAACGATCAAGACCCAAAATCGAAAAAGACAAAAATTTCAAACAGGCATTTTTAGTGAAGTAAAAAATCCCATATCACCTTTCAGCAATAAAGGAGTGCTACTAAATACTTTCTTATGAAAACTTTCATTTTATCTCTGTCACGCCCATGATCGTTAACGAGTTTCATTTTATGGGACTCATTTAATCGATGACGGAGGTACTGTATGTGCTCATTCGAGCCACTTCCCGTCCGAACCGTTTATAGAAATGAGGACGCCTGTCATTATAAAACTGTGTCAGTCCCAGTCCCCAAGGAGGGACCATCCTTGCAGAAATTTCCTACGGTTCTGTGCAATAGCTTCTCCTCACGTTCTATTCCTCAATCTCTATCGGTTGACATAATTTCTGAAAATTGGTAGGAAAACGGCTATTGACGATTGGGAAAACGTGGCAAAACGTTATCAGAAAATACCAGATAGTTACTTCATTGCTATTCTATTGGCTCCTGCTGTTCGGCGGTTTCGCCACGATTGCGTCAAAATTGAGCTATAGCGGTCGGACGTTGAGAAGGACTATCGATTCGTGCAAGGAGTGAGATATCAAAAGAATGCATCGATATTATATCGGTGACCTAATAAAGATAAAAATATTATATCTGCGTAAATTAACGATATTCGATAATATCGAAAGTCCAATTAAAATGAGGAATTTAAATTTAGCGAATCCAAAATATTTTTAAAAAAAGAATAATAAAAAAATAATTAGAAAAAATGTAAAATTAGCATAAAATGTTAGCTAGATCAAAATGCTTTAGAGAAAATAAGTATTAGCAAAAGTAAAATACCTTTTTGACAAATTATAATTAAATTATGACCATTTTTCATGAGTTTAGACGCTCGATTCTTTATACCTAGGACTTTACGAAAGAGATTCCAATCCATAAAACTTGTCTGCAGGAAAACATTCTCTGTTTGTTTCTGCATTAAAAAAAATTATATCAATTTCAATTCGCTTAAAATCGGGTACGTGTAATATTGAAATGATGTATTTATGTATTAAATGAACACAACTTTTGGACATAAGGAACAGGTAAATTACGCCGGCGGGAGTTACTCGGCTTCAATAAAACTGGCAACCGAATATCGCAGGGATAGCCAATAATTATTACCATTCAACGACCACTTTCTCTCCTCAGATAGTATAGAATAATCAGGTTACGGGCCAAGATCGATCTAGAGCAAGAATCTCATCGCTTACCTCGAAATGGAAGGCGGTCGAAACAAAATTGTCACTGCGAACGGGTTAAGTTATCTAATCACAAGTAAAACCAGGGATTATACGGTTCCTATGTTGGACGACAACTGACGGCACTGCTGGCCGAGAGCAGCTCGAAGTTGAGCGATTGCCCAAGTTCCACCGCAGTGGTGCTCTTTTTATGTAATTTTCAAAAACCATCGCTCCGACTTCTTGTGTAAGATTTTTCCACCAGCTCCTCCTCGTTAAGCAAACCTATGATTCCTGACCGCCACGCTCATGAAGAAGCGCAAGTGAAACGCTGGGGATGCATAGATTTATACTACCAGTTTTATTCCGAATGTGATCGTCGGTTTGAATATCCCTAAAAAAAGACTCTCGAGCCCAGTTAAGTAATTGATTTTTTTTTTTATTTTAAAATAGAAAAAACCTGATTCCATGGGCAAATCGCTATTTTTCGAAGATTTGAAAAAATCTCCTATCTCAGCCTTTTATTCAATAGGCTAGGATTATTTTAAAGGAAAAATTTATCCAGGGTATTTAAACGATCGTTCATAGAGGTGAATTGTGGGCGAATTTCACCCGGTTTTTCAATGAACGCCTCAAAATATTGAGGAAACAACTACGTTTTCGATTTCAGTTCCACAGTTCCTATAGATGATAATTTGGTCAATCCAATATTCAAGGATGTCTAATTGGAGTATTTGAAGATTAAAGGTAGAAAAACTAACATGATTGATGCCCATCGTAATAGAAATCTCCTTCGTTCCTTTTAATAGTGCATTGCAGAAAGAAGAATTTTCCATAGACTGTAAAACTGGCCCACGCTCCACAGGGGGTCCAGGGGCAGAGCCCCTGGCTAAACGCGCACTATAACGGCTAATATCTAACAATTGTGTCTGTTCCTTTATATTTTTTCGAAAAATCAAGAAAACCTAGGAGAAACGCCTGATAGCCTTTTATACCAATTCGACTCATCCCACGCCGACTATGACCGTTTGCAAATAAATGCGTCTCTTCTGTTATTATTGTGGAGAAAAATGAAGGTGAAACGATTAAAATCGTGTGATTGTAGGCATATTTTTAAGGTCGCGCGACAAACAAGCCTTGAGCCGACGAACAGCGTAAACAAACAGTTGGCATGAAGAGCTAAAAATCGGTCGCGCTTTTTAATATTGACGCACGGGCTAAGGTAAGAAAGAAGAACAAGATTGTTTTGTTTTCTTGCTGACGCACCGAAAACTATTATCGGTTTGTTTCGGTCATGTGATGCTAAGGTCATGATCATCACGTGCAACGTGAAGGCGGAATGAATTATTATCACGACTTATTTATTTATTCACTATTGTATATTTTTATTTATTATTATATTTTTATTTGTTTATAATTATATATTATTTTTATTTATTTATTATTATATATTATGTATTTAAGTTAAGTTTGTCGAAATCGAAAAACGTACACAAAACTTTTATTCATTGCTATGAATTATTACTGTCAATAAATTATAATTTATAAAACATTATATTTTTTTATTTATTTATATATATGTTATATTATTGTAAATTAATATCATCATTTACATGGAATAACAAAGGCAATCAATTTCATCGGGAAAAAAATCTGGGAGCGGAAACAATTAGTAATAGAGCTAGATAAAATTGTCCATGGTTCAGAGATAAGCGATTTTTGCCACGTTAATGATGATTTTGAAAAAATGTCATTGCTCAACAGTGAGTTGGGCGAAATTATTTATCGGAAAGATGGAAATAGGTCAACAATATTGAGGTTTTTCGAGCCTCAACATTTCCGGAGGATTTCATCGATTCTAGCCAAAAATCATGAAAATTAGCCCGCATTTAACTGGACGGTTATGGAATTGGAGCATTATTTCACTAATTTGCATAGGAAGTCCGTGCCAAATCGCACCAATTAAGGGAGTTCAACAGATAGCGCTTATCAATAAATCCATTCGCGAATAGCAACTACAATAGTAATCTATTGTCATCTTACCTTGAAAACAGTCGAGCTTGAATCATCATCATTATTGAACTCCTCTTTTCCATTGTTGTTTCCCACTTTGGGCTTCATCTTGAAAACTGGTTCGTTATTGGGTGAAAACGGAAAACAGTTTTTTCGCGTCAACAGCGAGTAACTAGACGCGACACGATCACAGAGCTATGGGAACCGATCTTTCGATTAGCGTTCTAACTTGCAAGAAAAAACACGATTACCGAAAGTGAATATTCAGCTGAACTTCAAACTTGTTCCCCGAAACTCCCCGTGAACACAGTCGCTCTACACGAACATGACAAAGCTCGTAAAGCGACTGGCGAGCCAAGGCGTACCGAGCACTCACTACGTAGCGGATACAGAACACTATCGATTCTTCAATGAATCGATTAATCGAGCAAGTTCTATCGATAACTGTAGCATCGAACGATGCTGCTCTCTTTCTCCGATACTTTTTCTTGACTTCAAACAAAATTTAAAAAAAAACTCACTGTTTTTATACGGGCTTTAGAACAAATTTCCAACAATTTTCATCGCAGGAACTATATGATGAAACAGTCACAACATAGCAAAATGATCATCCGAAATCGAATTCCCAAGAGTAGAGCAATCGAAAAATTGTCGGATATCGAATTATTTTGCATCAAACTTGGATCCTACTCTGTCCGATAACTCGGCCAATACGCGAACTTTTAAGGCCTTCGCAACGAAGGCGAGAGTTCATTTTCAATTTATAATTTTTAACTTTTCTTTTTTATGGGAATTCGGAATTAAAGTAAGTTTGAATCGGTTTTTGCGAATTTGTTTATCCGAATTAACAGTTTTGTCCAACATACTCGTACAATACTTTTCTCTTGTTGTTGCTGTCTGCTGACGTTGCGTTATCTCTTATCAAACCGCGTATCACAGTTCGCGAAGGCGCGATTTTCCGTTTGATCAACTGCCAGTCGTTTTCGTCAAAGTTAACGATCTTACATTTTTATTTCGCCAGCTGCTCGCAGTTAACAATCACTGAAGTAATTTTATCACTGCTTTGATGTGAATAATTTGAAAATTTTGCGATGCCTAAGGTGAAGGCAAATACACCGAAGCGAGCAAAGCGTCCTCCGTCCGAGTCGAAATCTCCGCGGGCCGGAAAAGGTGACGAACATGGAAAGAACAAAACGCAGCAATCGCTGTTGAAATATTTTACCCCAAGCCCGACCAAAGGTGAAACGTCGGCTCAAAATTCCAGCAACGTCGGGCGCGCGCGCAAAACATTGTTCGCCGGATCGGATCCGAGCGCGATCTGCGTTAGCGATGACGATGATAGGAGTCAAAAAAGCATAGAAAATTACCATCCAAAAGCGAAAAAACCGGCGATAATATTCTCTAGGAAATACTCCAAGTTGCGGTCTGAAGAGCCCTCGACTTCTGGGTGTTCTACCATGAAAAATCTAACCACGTCGACTGAAATACCTTCTCAAATCGTAACAAACGTTTCGACAGCATTGTGCGAGGTGAGCTGCGATTCTCTTAGTAATAAGACGATTCGAAAAACGACAAACTCACGAGAGTTCGATTCGTTTCAGAAAGTCGCGGCCTCGTCGTTGAATCGTGACGTCCAACCGGAGAACATAATTTGCATCGAGTCTTCAGAAGAAATTGATCGAACGCTCTCGGAAAATGTCGCCCCGTCGAATCCTGATTCTGACGACAGCGACTCGACATCCAGCCTATTCACAAAAACGTCGCTCAATTTGAGGAAGAAGCCGCCAAGCAAGATAAATGGCGCGACACAATCTTCAAAACTTGGATCGAGGCGGAAAAAACGTTCGATATCGCCAAAAGAACCGCTTTCGCCGCCAAATAAGGAATCGAAAAACTCTCGTTCGGGTGAGAAAAAATTGAAATTCGACCCGGGGCAATCAAGTATTTCAGCGAATGGGGAAAAAACTTCTGAAAATGGATTACCGAGTCTTTCGAGCCTTTGCTCTGAAAGACGTGGCGATTTGTCAGCCGAAATAATAGTTCTCTCTTCTGAATCGGTATTTGACGGCTTGACGAATGAAATAACTCCAAACAGATCAGTTCGTCTTGTTGACCAACTCGTGGATAGCGTAGACTGGTCCGAACCGATGGAACAAGAGCTCATACATTCTCCGAAAAAACTCCCTCGGACATCAGAGAGCGCAAATACAAATATTAACACGCCAGTGGAGCAATCTAGGGATTCCTTGATACCGTCAAACGCAATCGCTATCAGCAGTACGCCGCAGAAATCGCACAGTAGTCAAATTACTCCACCTTCTACACCTTCCAAAAACACCGATGCAAGCCCTTCAAAACAAACTCCTTCGAAGCGCCTTAAATCACCGAAGAAGTCTCCGAGGAAAGGTTCTCCCTCAAAGTCGAATTCTCCCGTGAAACTCAACCTTGATGCTGCAAGTGGGAACTTGCTACTTAAACATTCGATCAACGAGTGCAAACGTTTCGCTCAGATGGCGTTCAAAATGAATTTGAACAATAAAAAAGTCGCTGACGACTATCTCAGGCTTGATGACCCGGAAAAGATTTTACTCCACCATTTGCTCGTTCGGAAATGGAGTTGGATTCGCGCCGTCGACATGAAGTATGATAAAGTTGTTCACGACAAGTTGAATTCGCTGAAGGCGCTTGAAACCAGGGGTTTTCTTGAAAGCATGAACCAGAATGAAGATCTCAAAGCGATTCTTGATGAACTGAAATTGCCGGAACTCGTTCAACTCTGCAAGCAGCAGAATCTTGATAAAAAGGGGACGAAAAAAGATTTGGCCGATCGTCTTCACAAATTCGCAAGTCGCCAAGGGGGTTTGGGCTTCTCATCTAAAAACCTGAAATCGGTTTTGAAAGCAAGAGCGGTTCAGTTGCTCGGTAAGTGCATGAGAGTGTCCGAAGGACCGAGAAGTATTCTTCGACAAATATTCGAAGCCAGCATGTGCCCGATTTTCTTAGATGGTCAGTTCTACTCGTTCCAAGAACGTCTTCGCGGAATGGAGCTGCTAATGAACGAAGTGAGATTCAACGGCAAGAAACTGATACCTTTTCGTCTTGGCGAGGAACAGTTGTTTAAAACTCCTACCCAGTTCGACGAATATGTGACGTCGGTCGTTATGAAGTACGATATTCTATCGGCTAGAGACAAGAAAGATAACGTTGCTGGCTTAGCGCTCGCCACTGAAGCGTTGCAAAGTCTTAAAATTTACCTCGGGTCTACAGCTCTTCAAGAATTTTTGCAAAGGACTCCCCGTCACATCTGGCGGTACACAGCTTGTGCCAACTATTGTTCGGCGTTGGACGTCGGCGTGGAGTTTTTCAAACGTTCGAAAAACTTCAAATCGACCTTAGAAGCGTTGGACGTTCTTATTCAACAGGATTTGTTCCGAAGGCACGCCCGCGGCCACTGGTATGCGGAGAAAATCCTAGTAATGGACAAACATATAAAATCGAGCGCTGAAGAAATTTTCGTCGTTCTTCTCAACGGCTTAGAAGAAAATTTAACCGACATCGGCCGATTGGAGCTTTCAAAAAAAGCCGGCGGCATTATCAACAAAAAGAAAAACGGTTTGACTCCTGATCAAAAACTGCAGTTACAAAAGTTGATGCGTCTTCCGAAATTGAATCACCCTGTGAAAGAAATCAAAGCGACCGAAGCGCCGAACGTTTCGTCGGGAACGAGGCAGACTTTCGTCGAAGTCGATGCCGATGGAGGGAGGAATTACTTGAATGTTGAACAGACAGCAAGAAACGCGTACATGGCTGAATTCCCCGAAGGCTTGCACGACGAAGGGTCCTTCGTTAAGAATATAATTCTCGCCGCGTTTTGGCCTGTTATTTATGCACCAATGGAAAACGCCTTCTTGAGCAAGTACCAACACTGCCCGTTGGACTGGGGGACGACAGGTTTTTACAAGTGTCGCCGTCGCCTAATGGAAGACCAGATAGCCAAATTTAGATCGGACGGATTAGACAGCATCATGATCCAGATAACCGACGTCATCACGACATACGCCAGTTATCACAGCGTTGTAAATTGGTACTACGTGTCGTTCGACATGCTTCCGACTATAAGAAAAATCCTCGAGTGCCTCACGGTCGAGAAATTCATCAAATTGGCCGAATACCTTTTGGAAAACTACCGCGAAAGACGCTCCGGCTGGCCGGACCTCACGCTTTGGAACTTCTGCGCCGGCCGTTTTCAATTCGTCGAAGTCAAAAGCCCCAACGACGAGCTGTCGTTCAAGCAGATCGTTTGGTTGGAGAAGTTCGCCGAGATGGACATCGCAGTTGAAGAGTGTCGTGTGAATGCGACCAACAAAGGGAAAAAGCGGAGAGCTCAAGCCCTCGCCAACAATGAAGATGGTTGATGTTTTTTTTATCGAGTCGCTGTTGATTTTATTCTTAATATCATCTGGGCAATTGTATTTTAAACCGTTATAAAATCTGATTGATAATAAATTTTTTTAAAGTATTCGAACTTGAATAAAACTTTTACCATTCGTTTTTTAAATATTTTTATTACCAATATTAATACATTTCTATTAATATTCTAAAATCATGATCGTTTCAAGGATTAAAACTCGGTTTTTCAAAAAGATTTTTCAATTTGAAGTAGGTACCCGTACATTATTGGTACATAATAATCTTAGCAATGCTTTTGAATCTTCCATTACAAAAAAGGAGTGAATAAATAAATTGATCTCTGTCATCCTCGAAGGAAAATTCGTCTCGATATTAGGATCTTGAGGATAGACTCTCGATATAGTTTAAAAGCGTAATTCTTTACTCAATCGAGAAAGAGCAAATAGCTTTTTCAAGTAGATTTTGTAAAAATTATCTCGTTTGGAGAAATTTGGAAGAAGCATCATTCAGAAAAAAATTCTTGTAAAACTGCGTAATCAGATTATCTAATAATCAATTTTTCATATACAACTATTTAATTCAAATTGTATTTACGCCATTAATCATTCATTGAGCTCATTGCTGTAAACAATGGTAGAAATTAATTTCAGGGGTCTAAAAGCGAGCTGTTGATCACTTATACGAATTTATAATCTTATATATAATCTTCAACGCTGCCTTTTTATAAATAATACGCCCCTTGATCGTATTAATCCCCCGTTTGTTTATCGCTAATAATAATAGATGAGAAGCTTTCGAGGACCTCAGGCAGCAGAATAGCCAACACAACTTTAAATGTCAAAAGTTACGAACTTTTTTTAACACTGTACGGTATAGTACACAACATGATAATAAAGGCAAATTAAAAATCGGAATACTTGCAGGATATCGAAAAAGCAGAGTTATTCCAAATAACGCTTTCGTTGTTCAAAATGTCGCTCACTTTATCAGTACAGAACGAGAAAGCGATTTATCGCGATAATATCGGCAGTTGGAACTTGGAATACACCGTATAACTGATTCTATTTATCGAAGAAAAGTATCGATATATCGCAATTTTCCATAACGCTTATTTCCCAAGCTCAAATTAAATAAAGGATTATTGGCTATTTAAAAATGGTGTTCATAGTAACCAATCTCTAGCCAGCTCGTGACACCTAGAATTTTGATCGAAACGAGATAGAAAAACGGCCGTTGATCAAAGAACTAATTCGAATAAATTATAGTGAAATCCATCGATATATCGAAAGTATTGTTCCAAGTATCGATTGTTAAACCTACATGATTGATTCGGGATTTCTAACGATTGATCGATATGATTGTCAAAAATATCGATCATTTTCCAATAGTTCGATATTTATTAGATCTCGTACGACAATGCGGTGGTGAATCTACGGAAATGGTGAACTCCGTTGGCAACACTGCTTTGTTTGTTATCTGATCCGCAGTTTGTTTGATTCCAGAGTTGCTTTATTTTCCATTGTTTATACATTGGTCGATCTCGATTCTTCACGTATTTACTACTGTCATTCATGCGATTTCGTTGTGGAATCGTCGCGTAATCTCGAGGAAGTGATGAATTTTCTTTGCTACAAGCTGTTCACGGATTCTCACGATGCTTTCCCCAAAAAAATCCGCTGACGCTTCTCGCCTCGTCTGTTTGGTCTTCTTGTGCTTGGGTGAGTTTCGTTTTCTCTTTTGACTCTCGAGCTATTCCAGCGACATCGTTTTGATTTTCGAATTTTTCAAACGTACGTTGTACTTTTCTCGTTGGATTAGAATATATTGTCTTTGGCTTTGATTGTTGTGTAATGATATTCTGGGAGGGGCGATTTCTCCATTTGCATTTTTTTGGCTCAATCATGTAGCTGCTAGCTCGACTCGTGATAAAATACCTTTGGTTTCAATTGGCCTCTTGCGTTTTCCACTATGACTCCTAATGTAACATCGACTTCCCATCGATTAGTAGGCGGGTGTTTATAATTCAGCGAGTATTGAACGATTTTCGTAGCTGTATTTTTTCTCTATCACTTCGTTTTAAAGTTTGGTCTCAGATTAATGTTTGGTACTAATAATTGGAAAACCTTTGGGGTTATCTACGGCAGCCTCTATAATAGCACTAATTAGGAGTTGGTATTTGTCGCCTTGAGTATGATTTATGAACGTGCTAACAAAACTATTCCCTTGGTTCGTTGTTGTTTTGACGCATCGATCATTCGTTGTTGAGAGGGGGAGAAAACCATGGCGACTTGTTCTCCTGTTTTTTATTATTAGCCTGCCAAGCACTTTCGCCTCTTCGGGCATCATCAGGGCTTCGTAGTACCATTACAAGGTATCCACGGCCATTGTAATGGTACTACGAAGCCCTGATGATGCCCGAAGAGGCGAAAGTGCTTGGCAGGCTAATGATAAAAAAGGAGAACAAGTCGATATGGTTTTCTTCCCCTCGATCTCAACAACGAAGGATTTCCCTTGGTGTTTCTAATTTTCGGAAAGATATCTATCTCTCTATAGATATATTGTAAATTATTAAATATTTATTATAAATTCCAAATTAATTATAAAAATAGGTAGAAGTTAGATTATTGTCCTCCCACTTATTTTTATATAAATATATTTACTATTATAGTATATCTATCTCTCTACGAGCCCTTTCTGCTTACAATCATTGGTCATAAATGATATGAGGAAATATAGTTGATCAAACCCTCATTCACTTAGTATGCCATTATAATTGGAATGCGGTCAAGAGAAAGATACGTCCAGAAATTACGTTTTTATCTCAATCGCCTTCGTCACCTCTTGGCCCTTTCTCAGCGGAAACAACGCGATTAGAAACTGTATTTATGCAATTTGACACAATCGAGTCTGGTCATTGATTCACCAATTTCATTATTATTCTTGGTAGTGGGCTCTTCTGCATCAACTCGAAAAATTTTAGTCCAACTGCTCTAAATCGGATAATAGCGGTGAATTTCAACGATATAATTAAAATCAGTTTATGAGTGTAGATTGTTGGAAAAATCATGAGCTGTCATAGTAAAAGTGGTATAAAATAAAAAGAATTGAAATTGATTTATTTATTGATTATATTAATATATTATTATTCTTTGCCTTATAAAGCTCTTAATTTTTTCTTATTAAATGTAAGTAAACGGTCAATTTTCAGCGAACCTTTACCGTTTCAGGGCCTGCTACTTTCGCCATTGCACCGTCAATCCCTTCTAGCACGACCACCGTTGCATCTATTTTGAAAAACAATTCAGCTCTTGTACAGCCTCATGTTAACGAAACAGCGCCCCATATTTCACAGCCGAAGAGCAATTCATTGTCAGAGGCGACCGACATGACAAGCGCTCAGAAGTATACGGGCGGCTCAGACGTCGATGAAATCCGTCCTACGGCTGAAAGCCATAGGCATAAAAATCACACTCACCGCAGTCCACCTTCGGTGCCGATTGCCGTCGAGAATGCCATGTTTGAAGATTTATCGGTGCCGGCGAGGCAGAATTTGAAAAGTGACAAGTTCAACCCAACGTTTGCCGCAATCGTGGCTGCCATTTGCATCACGACAGCCGTCGGCGGATACGTTCTGCTCATGGCTTGGCGAAAGGTCGAAATGTAAGTGTGTAATGTGTACTTGGAGAAACCACAAATTAGTTTTATGTATACGACAAACAAAATTTTGGAAAGCTGATTTCATCCTTATGAAATTCTTGATTGTCAATTCTTGACTGATGGTAGGTAATGTAGTATTTATAGGGTTTTATATTATTTTACTTCAAAGATTATTTGGAGGCCCCCCTCGGCCTATGCAGACGTGGAGCCATAGTGTCCACAGACATAGGCTGTGGTTGGCTCAGCCAGCCAATAAAGAATTGGAGGATGAGTCGCCTGGTTTTTCACCCCCTCATAACCCCCGGAAAGTTGATTATGGTTCGAATAACCGGCTCAATGTCTATCGTATCGTACAACCAATTTTGATTTTTCTGTTGACAGGGATCGCTATGGTAACAGGCAGATGCTGGTCAATGAGGACGATTTTGGTGACATCCAAGATGAAGATATGAGGCATTTTGAGGTTGGCTAAAGGATTATTGCTTAACGATAATATTTCAGGGCTAAGAAATTGTGCGACAGCTTGATCATGTATTTTACTAGAGCTTTCCCTTTCAGGAAACGTCTTCTGGTATAACTGCTATAAAGTTGCTCTATTGGCGAATGTGTGAAACACAGAACATAGTGTCGCAAAATTTCTTGGCTTTTCATCACCTCAATGTGGAGAGGGGTTTTATGTATTGCTTTGGGTTGAGCGCTTATATTTAATATTTAATTGGTACTAATTCTGTGCCTAAAGCCATTTCTGCTCGGTCAGAATCTGCCTTCGAAATCCGACTGGGAGCGGTTTCCTTTTTATTCTCTTTTTTCACCCAAGTTCTTCTTTCCCACCAATATTTCCGCTGATATCACTTTTGAAAACAACCCTGGTTGGGGATTGAAAATCAGACATTTTTCTGCTTGGCTGTGAAGTTATCCCAACGTTTTTCTTCTATATTTTCCTGCATGATCACACTTTTGTGCTTGGATTTCAAGTACCCTCCTCGCTTCTACTAATTCCGATCAGCATTATGTTCACGTCCGCTGCGTCGTCGCACAATCAGCAATCGCACGCAAGCCGCAACAACCAAAGGGTTTCAGTTTGTACACTCTGAATCTAATCTAACCCGCTTCTTGCTCTTCGTCTCAGATGCAGGAGATGAAAACTGTAAGCACCGTCAAAACGTCCCATTGGAAACCTCTTTCTTCTTAATTTGAGCGATTCCTCATCGTCACCGACCAGTTATGGGTATGCTCTTCAAGTGTTCAAAAATTAAATAGTATTTAGGCGGCGGATTTATTGATATAGTCAAAGCGCTTCATCTTATAGGTGAGCATATGGATTATTAAGTCCCTTCACGATAATTTTTTGAGGAGTGTCGGTCTGCTAATGAATTTTCTTTACAATGCCCGTTTCTTTTCATACCTGTTATCACATCTGCTATCAATGGCAGCGTTTTGATCAAGCCCAAGGTTGACGAGCGGGTCTTTTAATTTTCTTCTACTTCAAGGCTGCTACTCTATTCTCGCATGATATGTTGATCTAAAATTAACAAAAACGAACCTAACTAACCAAGAGTAACCGATTCGCTCATGATAGAAACACATTGTCTTGCTAATTTCCTCGGTAAGCAGACTAAATCGGGATGTTAGAACTTAGAAGGGCCACCAATGAAGCATTTTCTACCTTGTGGTGACAATCGTGCTGTATCCTGAAGAGAGTTAGGATGGATTTGGTGGGTTAAGGATGCCGGCTGTTGGGTAGGGAATCGGACGAGATTCAGGGGCATTTGAGACGGAGGTACGATGCGCAGTCAGGCGACACTGGCGTCGACACTTGGTAGAGGCCTGGGAAGACTAATTTGAAAGCCAGAAGCTAGTCAAAAGTCTACAGATTTTGATACCAAATAGACCTGTTTCTGGAAAACGTTGGAAAGTACAAATTGTGTCCCCCTCAAAACTCCCCATAAAATTGAGTTAGCGATTTGGCTAATGAATTGTCAAACCAAAATTGATTTTCGCTATTATAGTTTTGTCAGAAAAGTGTTGACGGCAGACGGACAGAATTTATTTTATTGGATATTCGGATTCTAAATACCTTGAAACGTCAAAATGTTGAGGGGGTTTGAAAAAAAATTTCTTGAGCGATTACAATGGTTTATTATTGAATTATAAACCAAACGATTCGTTGCTGCGCAGTTTTCCCTTATAGTTATCAAGCTGTTTTTAGGTGGAAACGTTCACAAATATTCGGACAAGTTATTATCACAAATGGATGTTCTTGTTACATTATTATTGAAGCAAAGGAATGATAAACTGTGGTAAAATAATTCGCTGCGTTTCTAACATACATTTTCTTTGAGTTTCCTCGCAGCTAATTGATGGTATTCCCTTACATTTGTAGTGTGCCATCTCTTTCTACCATTGATCTCCTTAAAATATGGGTCAATTTGGTTTTCCAGCTGTTTTCTTGATGGGACAACTCATTTTGGAAAGTGCTCCGTAATTTTGCCGATAAAATGCAACTCTTGTGCCTTTCTCTGTTCAAAACGCTACTACAAAGTTTATCACAATGTTTCAGGCTTCGTGCATTCAGATCGACGGATGACGTTTCTACATATCACAACAACCAACCTAGAGTTTCGCCAGTTCTTTTGTAATTCATACCTAGTACTTAAAATTGGCTCAGCGGGATAATTATGATCTTTCGTACAACATTAATATTGTGATAATGGTGTATTTTCAAGAGGAATAACTCGACTTTCTTCTTTAGGTATTACGTTTTTTTTATTAGCATTTATACCATTATGAAATTTCTTATTATACACCGTGGAATTTTAGTCATACGTGCCTTGGCTATCATAAGAGACTGTAATTTTATTCTAATCCTCTATTTTCGTGTATTGTTAAATAGATGAGCAAATTATACGAGCTAATGTTTTTATTGTGGTGGTACTATCATCCTGTACAGAATTTCTCCGTTTGATGATGACCGTAATCGGGTAAATTTTTACTGTCCCTTCCAGAATAAACTGCCACTGAGACATCAGATTGGCAGTAAAAAAAAATTATTTCTTTATCCGAGTGTGTTTTTGACGCCAATGACTGTAGCGAACGGATTTTATACTGTTCGTTATTCATAGATTAAATTCAAGTATTCATAAATTTCAACGTGTAGAATGTTTTGATTTTATTTCCTGCTGTTGCAATATTCGGTGAAACCGAAATACTTCAGTTTACACTACAGAACATCGATGGCAGCAATGATTTCCACAGACTCTAGTTTTAATATGAAAGTTTTAATATGAAAAATTACAGATTGTATAGAAGCCCACCCCACAAGTACAAATAATATTATTGACACAATAAACACTTGCGAATAAAGTATGATAAAAATATAACACAATGGATTCCATGACATACCAAGACCAAAGACCCTAAACTCTGGACTCGAAGACCGAAACACATCAGACAAGATAGCTGAATAAATTATTACACTCGAAGAGACACAAAATATATTACGACGCGAAGCCAATACAACCGATCAAAATTTAATTACAGGGCAGCTACAGGATCGAGGAAAATTGACAAATAAATTATGAATGGATTATCCAAACATCACTCAATGGTACAAAAAAAAAAAAAAAAAAAAAAAAAAAAATCAAAACTGACAACATGATGACAGTAAACATTAACCGAATTTTACTGGGACCTTTCTCTATGGACTTGGACGAACTGCAAAATTCAAACATACCATGGTACAAAGGGCAACACCGAACTGCGAAACATGTACACACAACTACTGACCTAGCAGACATGAACACATATTTGTAGTGGCCTCGCCAATATATTTAGCACCGGCGGTTCGTCATGACAACGGGACATCTGGGGATTTTCATATGTTCTAATTGTTCGAGATGCTTCTTCCAGTTTTGCTCGTCTTATTCAATTTGCAATATACCGTTCTACAGTTCATTATATTCAATGCGTGCATAATTTCTAATAATTACGTCACAACAATTGGCGACGAGGTAAAGTTCAATTTTCAAGCAAACAAATTGTGTTACAAGTTTTTCAACTGCTACGATGGATCCTGATCAGTTCGAAAAATTGCTCAGCGTTTTCAAGAAAAGTCAAAAAGAATTCACAACATCAATATTGGCAAGTATTTCGGAGAAACTTAATAAGCCAACTGAACCATCAACGAACTCCGTAAGTAGTATTCCAACATTCGAACACTACGAACCGAAAAATGAAAAATTTAAAAATTATTTGGAGCGTTTCGAAAATTATTTGGCTATGAAAAACGTCAACGAAGACATTAAAAAAGCTCAACTTCTCAGCGTATCTATTGGTTCGGTACATTACAACAATTTATCAGCCTTGCTTGGGCCAGACACTCAAATTAAAAATTTCAACTACGACGCTCTAAAGAAAGTATTTTCTGATTTATTGTCTCCTCATCGGAATGTAGTTGTTTCGCAACACTACTTTTTGAGCACGTATCAAAAACCAGACGAGACTATTCCCGAATATGTCGCATCTCTCCAGCGGGATATTACCGATTGCGAATTTTCTGTCGAGTGTAAATGCGCTAATAAAATTTCAATCGCCGACATTTTCTTGCGTGCCCAATTCATCCGCGGCTTGAAAGATTCGTGGATTAGGGAACAGTTATTACAATCTGATTCGATCATATTCAAAGATATTTTAAGTAAAGCAGCTGCCTTGGAAGCATCTAGGTTCGATACGCAAGTGTTGTCTCAGCAACAACCTACAACTAATAATTCTTCTTTCGAAATTAACAAGATTTCAAACCGTTCTCAGAAACAACTTCATTCGAAAAATGCACACATCTCCTAGTTACAACCGATCAACGTCTCAACCGCGTATCCAACGTAAACTTGATTATTCTAAATTGGGTGTGAGTAATCTTTGTTTCTACTGTGCTCGTAGTAATCATCGCGCATCCGATTGTAGAGCTGATCGGAAGTCTCTGCACTGCTCATCATGCAATCGCAATGGTCACGTTTCAAAGGTGTGCATAATTACGCGAACAAAAGATAAGTATTCCAATTCTTCAAATAATGCTCGTTCGAATTCAAATGATCAAACAAATCATCTGACTACCGACAGTGAACATTTGTATGGTCTAAATCAAGTGTCAGTCGTTGCTCAGGAACGCCCAAACTTCAAACTTGTCGACTTATTTGCTAATGATAGATCAAATAATGCTCAAAATTGCCAAGATGCGCAAAAATTTCTCGTAAATGTGCTCGTCAATTCTAAACCAGTGATTTTTGAAGTCGATTCGGGAGCTGGGTACACGTTAATTCCTGAAGATGTCGTTTCTAATCTAAATTTGAATGTTCAACCGACAGACATCTATTTTCGAGTATACACGAACGAGATTTTCCGTCCAATTGGGAAAGCGATCGTGGACGTAAGTTACCAAAATCGACGATCAACCGAAGAAATCTTCATTGTACCAAGAGGACGTCCAGCTATCCTGGGAAGAACTTGGATTCGACATTTGAAAATTCGACTGGAAGATGTAGATATGAATCCGGTAACATCTTCGAAAATTTTTACTAGATCAATTCATTCAATAGATGATATTTTTCAAAAATATGCAATTGTTTTCAAACCAGAAATAGGGTGTGTTCCTCACCACACCGTTGCACTCAAGTTAAGAGAAAATGCTAAACCTGTGTACATTCAACATCAGAAAAATTCGACTTCCACATCAAAAGTTCGTACATTCTCAGTGGGGGAGAGAGTCCAGGTGAGGGATTATTCTCAGAACCAGTATATTTGGACATTCGGGGAAATCATCGAGAAATTAGGAATTCTACATTACATCGTCAAACTCGACTCGGGACGCACGATTAAACGACACCTTGACCAGATTCGACCCACGTCTGTTAAGAGAGTTCATTTTGATTCTCATCCTACAATCAAGAATGCGCCGTTTCAAATTCCTCGTACTCCAGAGAATCACGTTTTCGACACTCCAGCCCAGCCGTCTCATTCATCCACTCCGTCAAATTCGTCAACTCCTACTTCAATTCAGCCTGATGTTCCACCGCATCAGCCGCTTCGCCGTTCAACTCGAATACGAACTCGTCCAGCCTATCTTCGAGATTACATCCTATGGTGAAGACCCAGTGTTCTCCTATAGTGGGGGAGATTGTAGTGGCCTCGCCAATATATTTAGCACCGGCGGTTCGTCATGACAACGGGACATCTGGGGATTTTCATATGTTCTAATTGTTCGAGATGCTTCTTCCAGTTTTGCTCGTCTTATTCAATTTGCAATATACCGTTCTACAGTTCATTATATTCAATGCGTGCATAATTTCTAATAATTACGTCACAACAATATTCAACGAGTATTTTGCGAAATTACAACGGACTTTATGGAATAAATACAGCACCCGTACAATTCAACTGCTGATTGCTTCAAATCTGATTGAAACAGCGATACTTGATGTGCAGACATACTTGAACGATAGTTGGCAAGAAAAATATAAAACCACGCCGATGTCCGACATGGCTACAAGCGGCCAGGGCAAAGAAAATGGAAGGCTCCATTCTAGAAGGTTATTTTAATCTCTCGTTATATCAGGTTCGTACCTGATTTGATTCCATTTCCTCTTCAGTTTCGAGGTCAATCATTTCCAGTCGTGTGGTTTTTCTATTATTAAGTTTCACATTTTTGAATCTAAATTCTTCGAACATGGAGCCGGTTCACAATTTAGTGAAAGTCCACTTGCCAAACTACTTAGCTAACCTCCCGTTGCCCAACTCGATCGGCGGATGGTTCAGACTTGGATGTAAGTATTTTGAAAAGCGCGAATTCTTACGGAGCTATGATAAAGCATATTTTCGCTCGTCTGATCCGTTATGTAAGGTACCTAGGTAAATTAGCGGAGCGATGACCTAATTCGGGTTTGTCCGCTCTTCGTCACTGTTGATATTTTATAGGTTTTATCAAAGCACAATGATCGAATTGTTTCACTTCCACCATTTCACTTCCACCACTTCCATTAGTAGAGGTCGGTTTTTTAATTTTGTAAAATAACACGTTGGCTAGAAAAAAAACGAATAAACCGTTCCCTGATGAACAGTTAAATAAAAACGGAACAATCTCTCCATATTCAAAACAATGGGGCAGACGCCTATTTTATATTTTCGTTCCTAATAGCCTGAATTCTGCTATTGGTGTCAGCTGAAGACGGAATGACCAATTTTTCATGAAAATTGTTAGTTTCCGCGGAGAAAATCGCTAATGAAAACCGATGATTTCGAACGAAAAATGAATAGTCATAACTTGTCCGTCGAACGTGAATATCGATACTAGCGCTTGTATCTTCAGAAGAATAAACTAACATTGGGAGCAATGATTTGAGGTTGCTGTGAGATTACCAAACCCCCCAGCAATTGATTTGCTTTACGAGGCATTTCGGGCGGTACTAACTCGACGATTAAAAAAACATAACAAGTAGCAGTGAAGTTAGCGTCACTTACTCGATTTAGCATGACTCCAGTCTTAAAGACCGTCTTGTTGTTGTTGTTTGTCTTCCAGCCGACTGCAGAGCGCTCTAGGGAGTTACTCCAATCGGTTGGAGTTACATCTCTGCGTTTATTCAAACCGCTGATTTTCCTTAGCAATTTTCTCCGCGGAAACTCAAAATTTTCATGAAAAATTGGTCGTTCCCTCTTCGGCTGACACCAAATAGTAGAATTCAGGCCATTAGGAACAAAAATAAAAAATAGGCGTCTTCCCCATTCCATAGTTTTTCCATCCAGTGATTCTTTTCCTAGTCGTCCCATTTTTTTTACGTCCTGGGGTCGCGATGGGGAGAAAAACCAGGCGACTCATTCTCCTATTATTTATTGGCTGGCCGAGCACTTTCGCCCGTTCGAGCATCCTCTGGGCGACGTGGAACCATAAGGTCTACTCCGTGGAGCCCTGAAGATGCCCGAACGGGCGAAAGTGCTCGGCCAAAGAATCGGAGAATGAGTCGCCTGGTTTTTCTCCTCCTCTCAACTCCTGAACATCAAAAAATGCGACGACATGTAAAAGAATGATGTTGTTTATCATGTTACTAGCCTGTTTAACCTCTTCTCTGTTGACGCCCTCTGATGAATCCTCATGTTCTTGTTTCAGTCAGAGATTGGGCCAATCTGATACCCTTCTTCGCCCTCGTCGGTGGCGCCTCGTACGTCACGTATCGGGCTATCAAACCAAAGCTGGTAAAGTGAATATTTATCATCCGTTCATTTTTTCCGGTCTACTTCTTTGCCGCCTGAAATATATATCGTCTCCTAAAAGACAGAATGTCATAAGCGTGCGTTTTAGAAATCTGTAGTTATGATAACCGTTGAATTCATTTCGAAAAGGCGCATCTAGCATATTGCGGTTCCGGCTACCGCTGTCAAAAAGTTAAGGCGTCTGTTTCGACTCCGAAAGGCCTGGTTTTAAACTCAGGCCACGGTGCTCTTGTGGCCAAAAATTAAAAAGAGGGGCTAGGAAAACGCCTCGGGAGCTGGGGGAGAATATACTTCTAACCTAGGGATTTGACCTCTTTCAGGAGTAGTATAGGACACAATAAGAAGCCCAACTGATTTTGAAATAGAAACTATGACCTGCTGGCTTTTCCAGGTGAATTCGACGTGGGGTTGAGGTTGAGACATTATAGGCGACGTTATCTCATGTTGCATTCCTATATTTCTAGCGCTTTCGCCACTCTGGGCCTCTTCAGGAAACATCTTCTGTATAAAAGTTTTTTTAAAAATAGGTCCTGTAATAGCTCCACAAGGCTGGGATTATCATGAATAGGGAATTTTCTAAAACACGTCTGCTTTTTGAACCTAGAGTCTTATAAATTGAAATAAATAGGGGACTAGATTCCTCCAATTCAGGGGATTCGGGGTGATTTTTGGACTCGGTTTTGGGGAATTTACAGGGAGGCGTTCGGCAACACTGCTGTTAGGGGCCGATATCAGACATTGCCAATCACCGATCTAGTTCCATCGGAATTCAAATTTCTTTCCCTCACTGCAGCCTCAAATTGAATTAATTGTTGCTCTATTTTTAGAGCTGTATCTCCACCTTGTACTTTAATAGACAACGATAGAAATTAATCCTGTCATTGCCTAGTATAAAATGTCCTTTTATCGATTTCAGGTTTGCAACCCGAGCATCCAAAAGGATGAACCCAAAGTGGCAACAATAGTCAATATCGAGGATTTGGGTGAGAAAACAGCGTACTGTCGGTGTTGGCGAAGCACCAAGTTCCCGTATTGCGACGGTGCTCACGGGGCGCACAACAAAGAAACCGGAGACAACGTTGGTCCCTTGGTTATCAAGAAAAGCGCGTGAAAAGTCCGATCGGGCAGCTTTAACCTTCAGCGGTAGAATATTGCAAATTTTGGTTTACTTAACAGAAAAGTTAACAGCCTATAGGGCGTTTCATCTTGGATTTTATAAATACTCGAAGAGTATTCAAAAGGGAAAAACCGTTGGCTTGAAGTCAGTTTTTTTCCAAAGGAAATTTACCATAATGAACTGATGCTTGTAGTTGATGCTGTTGTTTTCAATACTGTTGAATTGATTTTGGAATAAAATATTGTTTTACGAGCGTTTCCACTGCTTTCGTTGAAGTATTCGACAAATTCCTTTTTTTAAAACTAAATTGCTTGCGCTGAGATTGGAGGAATCCCATTTCATATTTGTGTATGATTTTTTCTGTGATTATTCCTTTCCCCTTTTTAGTCTTCTTTTTAAACGTTTAGTGCGGCACTGGATCCGGGACAGGAACAATCCCGCATACTTGAAAATCGTCAAGGCTGTATCAACAGGCAACTATCAATTCAAAATACTTCCCCAAATTCTCTACTTAGGGAATTCATTCGAAAGAACTATTCTTTGCCAGAATCGTAGCCTTTTGAAATCGACAAAACTAGAAAAAAAGTTTAATTTTTTGTACAAATTCTTCACTTATGCGTAGCCGATGTATATTGGAACTGGGACAATGCAAAATAGAGGACATCGATTTGAAACCGAATTTATTTCAATATTCACTCTCACCTGTTAATCTCGGATTAAATCGTTTGACATATTCAAAGGCGTGCTTTTCAAAGGCAAATATAAGGATATATTCCGGATTGATAAACGCCAATATAAGATCAGATCTGCTTTACAGTTTAGCCTTAGTAAATAGAATATTCGGGTTGATGAAAGGTCTAACGAGCGGGAACAGGCACTGGCTGCTTTTGAAGGCTGTGACATCGTCGATTTTCTCGCTCTTGAGGGGCCCAGGTGGATTTGCAGTTCCCGCTCCTCCCTCGGCCATCGAAACGACGTGGACGGAGATTTTATGCCGCAACGGCGCATCCGCTTTTATTAGGTCCTGTGACAAATGAATAAAAATTCACATAACTCAAATAATAGTAAAGAACGATTTTTTTTCTTCAAACGCTATGGATTTAATTATAGATACCATCAATTTCTACTATTTCTGCTAAAATATGAGCGACAAGGAAATGAGCGATTTCTATAATATGATTAATAAGGAAATATAAGTTCCCTTTATTTGATTGTTTCATCGACGGTTAATATTGTTAAGATAGATAGATAGATGGCAGAACAGGAAGGTTCGTGAAGGCCCAACAGAGCTACATCAAAGAACATGCATTGATTATAAATCATTCTGTGCGCCGAGATTGTGCAACCCCGTTTTACCAGGATAGAAAACAAAGAGATGTTACGAATTTCGCTGATTTTAAATGAGTTATATTGTGATATAGGTGGCAGTAGTATAAACTTCCTTGATATCTCAATAACCTTACCAAACAAATGTACCCTGGACACTGTTGCCAGGTCTCGAGCGATAATTTGGGGAAAACCTCGATCAGAAAAAGGGGAAAATTGGTCTTTTTTTTTTTTAAAAAGGGGAGAAATACACAGACATTTATAACATTATCTATTGGGCCGGTTGAACAATTTCGTCTTTGAAATGCATGCCAAAACTTTCAGATTTAACAAGAACTGCTTCAAAGAGAGAGAAGCGCACGGTATAATCAATTAGGAAAAAATAAATTGAAATACATAAGGTATGCAAATTTGAATAAAATCAGAATCACTATAAAACCTAAAAAATTAAATTTCAGAAAAAAGTTATTCTTGCAGTTTAAATTATGCCTACATGGTAAAACACGTAGACGCCATATTTGTGTATCTATAGGCAAAGCAGGTTACATGTTTCTATGAAAACTTGACTATCAAGAGAAGTTGAGGCCCTCATATAGCATTAATATATAAATAATAATAAATAATATATAAATCATTGCTCAACTTGTCAGCATGTCAACTATAAAAAAATCACTTAGATTCCAAATTTTTCATTTTTTCAATTTTTCACATTAAAAAAAGGAAAAAGAAAGCATATGAAAATGGGGAATTAGGGAAAAGGGGAAAGAGTTATTTTGTCTTCCTTTTGAGGGAGTTTTCCCCCAAAGATCTGAAAGGAGTAAGATCTGAAAAGGTGTGTTTTAAATTTATTTTTCTTCCGCAAAACCTGACCATAAAATAGCCACTTACCCTGTAAAACTTGATAACGTCCATTTTAGTAAGCGTTCGAAGGTGAGCCACTTCTATGTTGGCTCGGTCGAAATTATATTGCTGATTGGTGATTTCGGACCAGTAAATCGCCGATTGTGCGGACATTTGCTTCGGCTTTTCCAAACGACGCATGGCCAATGCTTCTTTGTGGTTTTCGAATTCGACATCCGTCAAGTTTTCTAGATAGCCCTGGAAGGGAAGAAACAAGCAATATTTCACGATTGAGAAATGCAACGCTAATATTAAAAAAAATCGTTCAATTCCCGCATTTTGTAATACAATTTATTTATTTTACTTAATTTATTATTTTTATATTTTACTCATTTACATTTGTTTATAATTATTTATCAGCCGACTTCAAAAGGAAGAGGTAACTATGGTTAACATGCGGGTTTTTTTTCTGTATGAGTTGTCCGCTGGCTTTCAGCTCCTGTACGTCCGATCGGGCTAATTTTTTTTTTTTTGCTTGAAAAGGTTACTATCCAGGTAGGTCCCACAATTTTTTAAAATTGAATCCATCCCACAGTTACGTCCTCAGATCCGGAAAAATGCCAGAAAACGTGATTTTTGCAAAAGCAGCAAGTTTTGACTGTGCGAGCTTATAACTTCCAGAAAAAGCGCTCGATTGTTTTGTTTTTGACGTCATTTTGTTAATCATTTATCTACCTGTAAGGGCCTAGTTTCAATTTTCGTTCGGTATTCTGATATGGCGTGTAGAGATGAAAGTGTAACAGAAAACGTGATGCCGATTTTCACATTTTTGAGATTTTTTCACTTTTTCAAAGGTTTTTCAGAAAATGCCATGATACCAAATATCTTTGGTATCAATTTCAATAGATTTTTGGACGCTGAATCGAATGAGACCATCGCGGGGTCGATAGCTTTATTGATTCTCGAGCTATCGCAGCTTTTGTGTCGAACTTAGGAGATTTATAGAAATTTGAGGGTATAACTCGAGAGTTCTTGGAGCTATAAAAATCGTTCTATACTCGTTGGAATGCTCGTCGAACACTTTCTTCACCTATACCGTAAGACGAAAAATTCAGATTTTAAGTAGGAAATTAAGAAAAAGAAAAATGATTAAAATTACAACAGTTTTTTTACAGGAGTTTTCCCCTATAGTTACCAATTTGTTTTTCGGTGGGAACGTTCACAAATGTTTGGAATAATTACTATCACAAATGGATAATCTTCTTCAATCATTAAGAAGCGAAAGAATAATAAACCACTGTACAATCATCTGCAATGTTTTTTCCCACTACCATAAAAACCTAAAAAACGCAAATCGGGCAAAAAATTAATACTATTTTTTCTATGAATATTCCCCGTTGGAATCAACGAGGTTCAACGCTTTGAAGTCGATAAAATTTCATTCTTTTACCTCCATCGATGCTAAGAACGCTTCAACTCGCTCGTCGACCGCTCTTGGATGTTTGTCAGATTGAACTATCATTCTCAGTCCTTGCGTTCCGTTGGACCTCCGCATACCGCTGAACACAATGTATCCAAGTTGTTCCTGAAAAAAATTGGCCATCGAAAAATCGCTCGAATAAATACCGGCGACATTTTTTTAAATTCATCATTATAACATCAATTTTCAACAATTTTCTCAACCGCATAAATACCACAATAATAGGAAAACGTAGAACGACTATGAAGTATGAATTTTACCTTGGTCCGCAAAACGTTGAAACACGGTTCGGAGACGATTTGGGCGAAAAGTTCAAGCAGCATATTGTTTTCCGTATTTTGAAGGCTACATTGGTAATAATTCTCAGTGCACGAGCTTTTGTGAACGTTGTTCTCATGCTCGAATACGAAGTCGGCCCCTGAAACAGGTTTCGATTGAGGAACGCACATTCGGTTGGGAAATAATTTGATAACGGTAGCAATACATAATATTTTACCATCTACCAGCTGAACTTCACGGTTCCTTAGCAGCTGGCAGGGGAGTAATGGTCATAAACCGACCGAACCCTTTAGCCTGTCCATAACGGTGCTCACCAGGTCCAAAGAAACCTGTGAAGGACAAAGGAGAAAATTTATCAAATCAGAAAATTTATCATAGCATTAAAAAAAAAAGAAAAATCCAATCCGCCGTTTTTGATTTTAGAATACGTGAAATTGAGAAAAAAATAAGAGGGAACATCTGTAAATCTTCCAGGTTTGAAATCGGACGTCTGCACAAATCAAAGGGAAAAATTATTCGGAAAGACTAATCAACCGTCTGAAGAAAAAAAAGAAGATATTATTAGGAAAATAAATATATAGAAATAAAAACAATTATATACTATAAAAAAGAAATACTCAGAAAGCGAAAAAAAAATACTCTGGGAATAGTACTCAGAAAGTATCTGAGAATAGTACACTAATCAACTGATTTATACTGGTCAACTGACACATACTGTCTGTTAATCCGATGCTTTTCATGTGAAAAAATAACTTCCTCATAATTACAAAATAAGCAGAAAAAAACCTTGTAAACTTTGGAATTTTTAGGCTACATCATGTTCACAGTAAAAGGAACACCTTTCATAGAAAAACGTCCGTGGACAAAAGTAGATTGGAATTTTCTACAATACTTCGCTAGTATTAATTTTATACAGTCAAACTGAAGAGTAATTATCATTCTGAAAATTTATCCAACCAAAAGATGATTAACCTGCACTTACTGCTTTATTGACGTTCCCGTGGACGAAAGATTCAACATGCATTTTCGAAAGAAGACGTTTAATGAAGTCTTCCAATTCAGCGACTGTTAGCTGCTCAGTTGCGTTCAATAGTTCCGATTTCGTCCACGAGTGCTCCGATAGCAATACAGTGAGGTAATAATTGGCCAACTGGTACGGTTGTTCCGAGTCGAAATTCTTCAGCGCTCGAACATACTGAAAAAAATTATTTAAAATAGAAGCAAAAACGATTTATTAGATTTTCATTTCAACTGTGTGACTTGACTTAAGGATGCTTGTAGATTAGCCATGAGACTGGCGCTCCGCCTGATGAATTTACCAATTTCTTCACACAATTTTCACCTAACGTTACTAGTATTATAACGTTCATAAATTTACCTGACAATTTTGCGAAAACTTAGCCTGTGGGCTGTTATTTATTGTGCCCAATTAGCGGATAATTTCTTCAAATAAAGAAATTATTAATTTAATTTCCATTAATTTTTTTTCAATTTTTTTTAGAAACTATTAATTACTCATTATCCTATTCATTATCATGTCTATTATCCTATCAAAATGAAATTTTCACGGGTTGCACATAACAAATTTACTGACGTATTGACATACGGAATTTAAAATAAACAACCTACAAATAATAAAATAACTTTTCCTCAACTTTTTAGAAAACACATAATTATTTCTATAAAAAATATTCATTTTTTTTGCCAAAACTGTACAATAATGTAGCTATTGCAAGTAAATTGTGATTTATTTACCGTCTCTTTGAGAATTTCAAATCGCTTCGGGTCAACTTGGAAATTGACCATTTTCTCCATGACCTTTTCAAGAAATACTTTCTGCTTGTCGTTGTAGCCGCCGATTCCCAGCTGAAAAGAGATGGGAACGTTGAAATATATTTTTCTAAGATTTCCAATTCATTACCAAATAATGGACTTACAGCCATGCCATATTTCGTATTGGTGAGCTCCCATCGCAAGCCGGCCAATTGAGCTGCGTACGCATACTCGAGCAGCGCGTCTTTGAACAATAAGACGAACATGTAGGTCAAATTGCAGTTGAACGGGTCTTGATACGCCATGGGGCTGCAAATGAAAGAAAAGAAAAAAAAGCTAGAAAGTAATTTGGAGAATCGAAACTAGACAGGACGAAATAGTTAACGCTAACCTCAAAAATTCAAAACGAATGTTTGCCTTGGGCAGAAGATACTCGTCGTCTTGTTTATGCCAAGCTCGGCAGAATTCGTTTTGCAAGATGATGAACGGGAATTGGTGCTAAAAAAAAGAACTGGTCATTCAGTGTAAACGATATTTTGCGCGATAACGATATAAAGGTTATTAATCTGAGCTTTGATGGACCAGCTGTGGTCTGATGCCGCCAGACGACGGTCAGCTGGTGAAAAAATACGATCCTCGTAGGACGATATTTATTGCTAACGCATTTCGAGCCAAGAACTTAGCTCTTCTTCAGTGCAACATTGGCAATGGGCCTATGTAACAAACGAAGATGTCAGACCATGTTTTTGGGGTGGGAATTTCCACCACATGTCATGGGAACCTAATAACCATAGTGTACAGACCAGTTATTACTAACAAATTGTACCAAAAGTGAAAATTTTTTTTTTACAAAAACTCGCTATGTGAAATGAATTAAACTGATGGGACGTTCATGGCTCGAAATGCGTTGGCAATAAATATCGTCCTACGTGGATTGTATTTTTTCACCTGCTGACCGTCATCTGGCGGCATAAGACTCCAGCTGGAGCTGGTCCATCAAGACTCAGATTAAGTAACGTCCACCCAGCGTAACTACCATTTTTTAGTAAAGGTTATTATACCGGTTCGTCTCGGGGACTGATGTCGAAATTCGTCGGAATGAATTCGTTCTTTTCCGGCAGATGAAGCTCTGGGTGTAAACTGCAGTCGTCCCACATCTAAAAAAAATTGTTCACATTGAAAAAAAGTTGCATGTTGCAACTGAAAATTTGCGACCTGCAAGAGCGAAAAAGGATTCGACAGTTCAGTGAAAATTTCAATTTGAGCCGGAAGCGATTGGCTGGAAATGATCTTTATTTTTTTTATTGGTGCCAAATACTAACCACCTAAGAGGGCATTACTGCAGGAAGTGTGTGGCTTTTCAAAGCCGAGCAACTTCAAGATTTTTGGATTTTTTTTCTCCAGTTTTTGGTTTACTCGTTCAAAACGGCGTTACCAGCAAAATGATTCATATGAGGCGAATTAAAGGACAGTCAGTTCTAAGTCGAATAAATTTCGTTAAATTATAGATACTCATCCAGTTATACAAGTGCAATAGGCGGACAGATTAAAAAAAAAAAAAAAATTAACTATAGAATAAGTTAGATTGAGCTATGCGACCATAATCACTAGTTAAAATTCGTTAACTCTGTCAATGTTTTGCTGTGAGTTTTTTTTTTTGCATCCGGTCTTACGAACGAAACTGCAATTTTTTTTACCACCAATTGCCCCCTAGTAAAGAGACGTATTTTCGGAAATCATTCGACTTAAATATCAATCGTCTTCAATTCGTCTCATTACAAGTTTTTGCGCTGGATTGCACTGCTTTGAAGTTAAAAAAAAAAAAAAAAAAATTAAAAAAGAGTCGAGATTATCGAGGTTTTTTGTCTGTCAAAAGTTTAACGAACCTCATGCGATGGATCTTCCCGATAACAACTATCCAGCACTAATGATAGATACTATTATTTTTACAGAAATCATTCCCCGGGTAAGGCCCATATTTGAACAATTTCAACTATAAATAAATACTCAAAGCGACGAGGCATAATTTATTTTATTTTTTCATTGTTCAGTTAAGAATGAAGGAGAATATAATATACCCTCAGAAAATCATGAACCGAAAACAAAGAATTGGCATTTCAAAAGGGAAAACCTCTATGAAATATGACCTAGATTATGAGTTTTCTGCAAAGTAAAAAATGACAGCCAGTCAATTAAAAAATAAATCAGAAATGATGAGCTACTAGACGAAAATAAAACGTAGATAATTTTCATACGGGGGATGGTCGACTAAATAAACTTTCAAAATTCCATTGAGCCGTAAGAAAAGAAAAAGAGATTGAATTATGATTTCAAATCACTCACATCGATAATGCACTCGTGCACCTTTTCCATTTTGTACTCCGTGCCATACCATTGTTCTTTCTGGTCGGCGATACTTTGGAATTTCTTCCCTACAACGGACACCCTGAAAATACGAGATAAATTAACGATTTCAAATTTGATTATAACCAACACCTCGTCGTCGGATGTTATTTACCGGACGTTATTCGGGCGCAGGTAATCGATCAGTTCGTTTATCAGATCCGGCCTCCAGTCTGTCAGTTTATAGTTGCCGACGAGAACATCCTCGAACGGATAATCCTGCAAATAAAGTCCGGTATAAAATCGGTACCGGGAAACTGGTGAAAATTTTAATGAGCTCATTACTGACCAGCAATTTGTGGGAAATGCTGTGAACGGAAGCCGTGGGCGAGCTTTTGTCTTTGAATCGGAAATGCATGTCGAGCAGTTTTGCGTGCTCGTCGAATACCCATTTTTGAGGTCCTTTTTTCTTCAGCATGTTGATGTACTGAAACATTATAAATTATGGAAGAGATTAGATCATCGTTAAGGGGCTAAACAGTTACTTGCCAGTTTATTCAAGTCATGTCTGAGCTATTGACTGAGGACGGTGCAGTTCTTGCAGGATTTTGCTCCTGCGTTTGACCTGAAGCTTTCAACTTTTCTTCGAATAACCAAGCAGTTTCCTCGATTTGATTTCACCACCCCGCCATCGCTTATCCGACTGATTGAACGAATTTTTGTAGAAAATGATGCTATTTGGCTCGTTCCAAATGACCAAACCACAGATTTTTGACCCCAAAATGTAGAAAATCCATTCAATGCAAAAGGAAATCACGTTCTAAAAATTCTAGAATAAATTTTTTTTTAAATTCTGGCCAATTATAGACCGAAAACGCTGCAAATGATTCTACAGTAGTAATTATTTCTTTGCTTCAATTAAAGAAGACCATCCATTTGTGATAGCGAAGCAGAGTTCACAGGCCTCCGTCAAATGCGTTTTGCGTTGGATCCGGCAAACATGGAGGACACTCATAAGCTCCTAGGAGTCATAAGCTGGTAGCTTGAACGGTTTTCGAATTATCATAGCGCAAAAAATACAAGAGCAACAGTCTCTCCGCTTGGCCTCAGGCACGACCATTTATTTTCACTTTGCTCTCCACTCCACTGCTTGTACACCATGCCGTCTAATACTTTCAAGAATGAGGAACTGGACTCACCTGGAAAACCAGGTGAATTATGTCGTCAACGTGTTCGATGCCTTCTTCTGTTAAGTCGACGGATATGCAAAATATATCGAATCCTTTGACATCGCCACGTGTCCCACCGGACAAACTGTTGCACCAACTTCGGGCTCTCAGCTCCGATAAGAGGCTTCCTTTCCCTTCGTGGCCAATCAAATGAGAAAGATAGTTTGTCGGCTGCAACGTTGGACAGTTTTTATTATTTTTTAACGAAAGAATAAATACTAAACTGCAATAAACGAAAGCAATACTTACCCCAGCAGTATAATATTCGTCGTAGTTTGGTATCGGAAAGTTGACAGCTAATTGGCGTTGGTCTTTTATCGGGACGATGTAATCCTTGATGCAAACCTGATCTGCCTGATAAGGGTGGTCGGTATCAACGGGCACGTGAACGTTTTTATTTTCAACGTCGGAAAACAATTCTTCTACCATCTTCTGCAGTTCGGGCAGCGTTTCTATGGAAATGGAAAAGTTTTAGCTGATTGAATTTCGAATGTAGGTAACACAAAGTATTTCTAAAAAAGGGATAATAATGATCTGGTTGTAATGTGAATTTTTGTTTTTACCAGTAGCTCTTTGTTTTTGGTACTTATAAGGATATGAGCTATGACCGTATTCTCTAATAATTTTTTCATCTAACTTGAGTCTCATTTTTTCCACACCAAGTAATTAGTTTCTAGGATTTTCCCATTTTAGCATTTTCAAATTATAGTTTTTCTAATTCTAGAAATGTTCAAATTCTAGTATTTTCAGATTTCACTTATTTTAAATTAATAAATTCTTTTGCTATCGAGAGCTATAACTCCTGATCACTCTCGCTCTCTCGTTCAATGGCAATTAATTTGAAAAACGTTATCATTGGTGTAGGGTGCTTTGGGTTTGATAGTCAATATGTGCGTTCAATGGTTGATCTCCACTTGAAACAAATTCATCAATGGAAATCAAAATGGAAAATAGAAGTCCTCCATACCTTTCCCCAGAACGGCCAAGGTCATCGTATTAGCCGAGTACCACTTTTTATGAAATTGCAGCAATTCGTCTCTCACATTCATTCCTCTCTGTTTCGGCAGAATATCCAACGTGTGTCGGTTTCCTAAAAAATGGCATAATTTCAGTACAATGCTTATTCAAAAGCTATTCAACGCTCTTAAAGGCTACGTACCGGTTCCGAATTTTTTAAAAGGATGCCCAGCTTTGGCGGACGATTTTTGGAACTGATCGAACCTCCAAGCATCACTTTGTAAGTTTTTCTCATGCTCCGAATCGACAGCTTTTACTTCTCTGTCGGTTGCATCTTCGTTGAAGAGCGGAGCTATGAAGAATTGGGCAAACCTGGAGAGGGATTGTAAAAGACTCATGAATGTAACAATTATGAGGATAATCAGCTACAAATCCTGAGGGAGCAGTCACTCGGTAGGTCAGATAATTTCTGGAATCAGCTTATACTCGAAATTTTTTTTTTAAATTGAAATCAATCTTTTTTTATAAGCTATAGTAATATTATTACCTGTCTAAAGCGTCGTAAAAATATTCAGGCGAAACGTCGAAGTAATAAGTGGTCCGTTCTGTGTTAGTCGAGGCATTGGACGATCCTCCATGCTCGGAGAGGAATTTAGTATAGTCGTTCTCGTTGGGATACTTCTTCGTACCAAGAAAGAGCATGTGTTCGCAAAAATGAGCAAGGCCCGGCAAATCGTCTGGATCGTACATATAGCCTGAAAATAATGTATGATAATAATTGCGAAGAATAGTAAATATTTACGGCCTCTTGGAAAGTCAAAAACTTACCAACGTTGACGCACATGGCGGCCGCCGATTTGTCTGTCGTCGGATCGCTGACCAGAATTACTTTCATGCCATTGAGTAACTCGAGGCCGAGGTAATCTCTTTTGTCGCCAGCGGATTTTACAATGTTATCGTAAACTTTGGTGCCCTTGTTGGAAGGGGCAGGATTATCCTTCATTTTAGTGCAAAATCTGTAAAAAAAAAAAAAAAAAAAAAAAAAAAAAAAAAAAAAAAAAAAAAAAAAAAAAAAAAAAAAAAAAAACACACATTATCAAAGGACTGAGAAGAGCGTGTGAATGCATTTTTACCTGTAATTCAAAGGAATTAGCGAATAATTGTAGTTCTATACGAAAATGGTCTAGCTCGAAGGCAACTTCTCCCCATGTGGCTATGCATTCTCTGCTACCAATAGTTTCCTAGGTCCAAAAAGGCTTCTGTCATTTCTACACGTGTTATTTCAAGTATTTTAATCTACCTCAATGTTCAATTGCTACAAGCAGTTGCAGATAACCATTAGTGCGTTCAAAATCTTGTTCCAACCCACACCAAAACGAACTCGAGTACCTTTTCATCACTACTGGGTTTTTTTCACGTTTTTGTTAGTGCAAAAGCTTAATGAATAATCAAGAACGCAACACATTGAACGAACCAGGCACACGATACTAGTCTACGTACCGTTGCGAATGCAGAATACGATTAGAGCCAGGCACAAGTGTAGAACGAGTATGCTTGACAGCACATCTCAGCACGAACATGCTGTCAAAGGACCTAAAGGACCCCAAAAGAAAAACACGAATCAAGGCTCAGTAACTTATCTCGATTAAGTATGATTTTAAATGTCGTAAAACCTATAAAGCCCGTTTTCTAGTACCACAATTAACTTTGACCGCGGCAAGAGGTGACAACCACTCGGAAATTAGAAGGACGTATATCAGTAAACAAGATAGATACTACGATAAAATGTAAATACTTGATATATTGTTAGAATTACACAATAATTATGATATAATCATTAGTCTATTTCACCCCATCCTCGGGCATAATTCGGCGCTCTCGGCTTGATTTCTCATAATTTGGTTTGTTCTTTTAATCTATTTTCACTTAACAAGAGCTCGTTAGGTAGGGAACCATTTCTTTTGAATATATATTTTATCATTTATCATTCAATTGTGCTTTCATTTATACAACCCTGTCAGCCACAAGGTGAGCGTAAAAATCTATATCAATGTTAAGTGCGCGTGTATAATAGTATTGTTAGTATAATTTTTAAATTAATTTTTTCAGATTTTCGATCAAAAAGTTTTATGAGCATTTTCCATGCATTTAGACACTAATGAGATTTTTTCTTCCTAGGCAGTTGCAGAAGAGAATCCTATTTAAAAACTCATCTGAAAGAAAATACATCCTCTAAATCTATTCCAGCTTGAATATTTTTTTGTGAAGCTTTCACGCAAGGCTCTGAAAAGTTTCTCCGATAATATACTTGAAGCCGTTTATAATTGAGAGTCACTTCAAAAACAAACGAACAGAATTTATTTTTTAAGTTTTTTAAATGTATACATTCTCTATTTGTTTCTGCATAAAAAAAACTTGGAATTCATCAATTTTTATTCACTTGAAAATTATTTATGAGTTGTATATTAATTAAATAAAGACAACCTTCCGATTTTAGGAACAGGTAGATGGCGCTAGCGGAAGTCACTTGGCTTCAGTAAAACTTTGTAACAAGACGTGATAATAGCTTTTCACTTCCTTCCTAGCTCCATGGTTTTAATTAGGTTTTATTTAAGTATAATTAAAAAAAAAAAAAAAAAAAAAAAAAAAAACGCTGCAAATGATTGTAAAGTGGTTTATTATTCCTTCGCTTCAATGATTTAGGAAGACTATCCATTTGTGATAGTAATTATTCGGAACATTTGCGGAAGTTCCCACCGAAAAACTGCAACTGTAAATTTAATAATTTTTATTTTTCTTAATTTCCTAACTAAAAACTAAATTTTTTTCCAAACGGTACAGCTGGAGAGAGTGTTTCACGACCATTCCAATGAGTATAGAACGATTTTTATAGCTCCAAGAACTCTCAAGTTATACCCTCATGTCAAATTTCTGAAAATCTCCCAAATTCGGCACAAAAGCTGCGATAACTCGAGAACCAATAAAGCTATCGACCCCGCGATGGTCTCATTCGATTCAGCGTCCAAAAATCTATATAATTTGATACCACGTACACATTTTCCTGAAAAAACCTGGAAAATATGAATTTTCTCCCCCTCATAACCCCCCCAACAATACCCTTAAAATTGAGCTAGCAATGTGGTTCAAAAATTGGGCCGTCGTAGGACCGAGATTAATTTTTGGTGAATATTTCAAGAATTTAGCTATTAACACCAAAATATCAATTGAGTTTATTTTTATATTAAGCTTGTAGATTTAACGTGAATTAGCCCGTTGTATTCTTCTCTACAGTGAACAGCCGTTGCACTTCCTATTGTGCCAAATGTGTGCATAAATATGGTCACATTGATTTTTGGCCTAGAGCGATAATTATCAATAAAAAGAACTCCAATAACTCGCAAACTTCGGTATATTATTAGAGCGTTGTATTTGAATAAAAAATCACCTAATATTCCTACAATTAAGTCAACTTGTTCTTATTGTAATGATGACAAAGCAATAAGTCCATTGAAATGTTTAAATGACATCACTTACCGAATATAATTCAAGATGATCGCAACTATTCCATTTTGAAGACAGTTATCGAATGAAGCTAAATACAAGCTATTTTCTACTAACTAAACAGGCAGAAAATCGAAAACTAAAGGACGATTTGGGACATCACAAATTGACTGCCATGCAATCTAGGTTTCACCGAATAACATTCCGAATCGCGAAAACATATGATACGCGGCCATCTTGAATATGATGATACTTTCAACGTAGGAGATATTAACCTGATGTTGTGTTGAACATAAAACTAAAATAATCTGGTTTCATCTTTATTTATATCAATGAGCTCAAAAAGTCAACGAAAATTAACACCTCAATAAATAGTTCGAGTAATTGTAATTATTTAAACATCCATGGTAAAACAGTTTCCAATTTTCATCATCGTAATCAATATCTTATGCTCGCTAATAAATGAATATCGAAATAAAGTATCGATACTGAGAATATCGGTGACCTAATATTGATAACAATATTATATCGGCTTTAGTTATCGATATTCAGCAACAATCGGTTCGATATTGAAAATTTAAAAAGGTAATGTGTTTCTTTGAGCAATTGTCGGGTAATCTAGTCCGAAATGCAACGTTAAACGTTGAAATTATTGTTAATCGTATGTTGAATATTAGTCTGATTTTCGATCAAAGTTCGATATATACAATCGAAAGTTTGAGAGAAAAAAGTATCAATAAAAATAAAATACATACCTACTAAATTTTGTAATTAAATTATGACCATAATTCACGCATTTAAACACGAAAGAGATTTTTTTTTTCCAAGGACGTTATGGAACAGAATCCAATCCATGAAACTTGTTAGCAGAAAATACCTTATTATATCGAAACTTGAATATCGATATTCCGATCATATCGAAAGTTGAGTATCGACATTCAAAAATATCGAAACATGACTTCGATATTTTAACATCAAATACCGGAACCAAACTATCGATATTTGATATCCCATCGCGAATGTTAACTTTATCAGCGCGTAGGTTATTCGACTGTTCCCGAATCGAATAACCTTAACAGTGATTACTTTGTGCCTATTTTTCGCTCGGTTGTCACAATAATCTGCAATGTTCTAAAACTAATAGGTGCCGCGAGGCGCCTAATTTACGCTGTTTTGTCGTTCTAATGCTTCAACATGTTTTCACAAAAATTCGTCAACTCTTCAAAATCGTTCCTGGTCAAGCGACTTTGCTCGGGAGAAACTGCGCGTTTCCCCGGCTTCCATTGCGTCTCGGTTCGTATTTTTAACTCTTTATTTTCGTATTAAGACTATGCTTGATGTTCAATCGACCATAAATGTTGCCGTAATATTTCATCATCGACTCGGAGAGTTCAGGATGAAATAATCATATCTCTCTAATTGTGAACAATCTCTTTTTCAGACTTTTCGTGCTGCTAGACGTGAATATCATGCTGTCAAGAGAATTTTCAACTCGTCCGGGCTCTCTTTTGTTGAGCAAAGAGCGATTCTGCAAAGGTCGTTGCACACTTCGTCGACTCATCGTCAAGACGAAAAAATGCCGAAAGATGACAAAAACAAGAAAAACGAAGAGGGAGAGAAGATCGGATCGCTTTTAGCAAAAGCTTTTCTCTGGATGCTCACCGCTTACATGCTTGTGGCAACGCTTTCGTTGATGTTTCCCAATAGCAATCAAAACGAGGTAAATAGGCCGGAATATCGATATGGACGGCGATTGAATGAAGTCAGATTTTTTCTGTGGGTCACATACAGTACTTCCGCGCTAATATTGACTGTATTTTGATTTTTCGGGACTGCAAAAATGATTATATTTAAACGCTGGGGGACTTGAAATGTTTCATAATGTCAGCTGAATGTCGTTTGATTTTTATTATTGGCGTCACACACAGTACTTCTTCGTAATCCGCATTTTCAATTATTTTATCCGCGCGCTTTTGAATATTTGGGTCACTTTGCTTTAAAAGTTACTCCATTTCACAAAACTTGTTCTGTATCAATTGGATCACACACCTTAATTCCGCCTTATGCGGTTTATTGGCTATTTCGATATTGACTGGCTGCGAAAAAATCAATATCTTTACCTCTGGAGGTTTATGAAAACGATCCCATTTTTCAAACATTATGTTAAGCTCACATACTGAACGTCTGCATTATTAACCTAATTGGCGAGTTTTTCTATTTTTGCGTTCCCCTAGCTAGTTTTTCAATTACAAATGCAGAGTAATAAAGTTGCACCCTTAGCTTTCTTGATTTTATAATTGGTTATTCTAGTTACTGACTCAAACATGGAAGTACTGGGTGATCTATGCACTCCACTGGTGTAAATTATATGGTATTAATTAATTAATTATACTCTACTTTAGGCCCCTAGTTTCAAAGCCGGACACTTGCAAAAAATGTAATTTCCGTTTTTTGTTTAATCTTGTAGAGAAACGCAAGGGCTATTTGCCTGCTCAATATTAGGTTCAAAAAATGATTTTTTCTGTCTTGAAATGGATTGAGAAGGCCAGCCTCAGTTTCACAACCGGTCGTTTTCCAAGTTGAGTGTGTTACCGCTAGGAGCGCCTCGTCGGCAGCGCGAGGGAGGTCACAAGTCACCCTTGCAAACCGTCCTGCGTCCTCAGGTTTTTTCCATCCTCGATCACTAGCGTTTTAGAGTTGAAACAGACGCCTGTTTCACCCTCGGAAGCCAGCTAGTGAAATGTCATAGAAAAGAGCATTGTCGGGAAACCTAACCAATTTTTCAACCGCTATAAAATGTTCCTCTTATTTACAGGTATTCCGCTACGTGTCGTGGAACGAATTTTTGCACCACATGCTGGCCAAAGGTGAAGTCGAAGAAATTATTGTCAGACCAGACATGGAAATGGTGACAATTATACTGTACGAGGGAGCGATTATAAGAGGTCGAAAAGTAAATAGATTTCGATATTATTTTAATCATTTGATTTTTTCGCCGTTCCTATTATTGTGGGAAGTGTCTTTTTTGTCAATTATTTTCTTCTCTTTTCCAAACAATTTTGCTATTTACTCATAATTCATACTCAATTCTTTCATTATATTTATTTTTCAGTCTGATCATAATACCTACCACATGAACATAGCAGATACGAGCAAGTTTGAAACGAAATTACGCGAAGCTGAAGCCTCACTCGGTATCCCGGCTGGAAAGGGCGTGCAAATCGTATACGAACGTGGAAGCGACACAGCTGGAAAACTTCTTGCTTCCATTATCATAGCGACAATTCTGTTATCGCTGTTCAGTCGTGCTCGTACTACAAGAAATCCGCTGTCTATGGATCGATTCGTAAGTCAAATCCTTCTTGTAGTTTCAAAATAATTAATTCTTCAATTAATTAATTAATCGAATAGTTTTTCAATAATTAATTTTTCCTTACCATTTTTCCCCTGTGGAAGAAAAAACCTCCCGAGGAAGAGAGGGGATAAAATTGAGCAGATAAGAAAATAATAATGAATTAAACGTTTATTTCTCCTTCAATGTATCAAAAATGAGAGAAAAGTTCGAAAAATAAATATTTGTCGAGGCCTAATAATTAAAAGTTAGCCCAAGCCATGACAAGGTGACGATGAAAATGAACTAATATGCAATAGACTCGCCGAATCGCGCGGTTGAAAAACCCTCGAGGCCTCTACAATAAATCCACTGAGAGAAAAAATCGGCAAAAAAATAAATAAAATTAAATACCTACCATAAAGAAAGTAGAAATTTGTCTTGAAAACCACTGATCCTCATGCTTAAAACGAAGCAAAAAGAAAGCTTCAAAGTTTAAAATGAAATATCACAGAATCATAAATTATTGTTCGGTAATAAAGATCTGTTAAACTATTAGGAAATTTTTTTTAGACCTATTTAACAAATATAGTATGAACAACTGTCAGCCAGTTGGTACACCACCAGAAATGGGTTTAATACTCACCAGTAAATTTAGTCAGAAAAATGTTTACGGCTTACGTACACCATTTTTTAAATTTTCTTCTCGGGAAATTACAATGGTTTATTAAATAATAAAAATTGGAAAAGGAAAATTGTTCTAGAAAGACCGAAGTTTGTCTGTAGTCCTACCTAAAAAAATACCTCTGTTCAGATGAAATGACACGTTGTGACCTCTCGATGTAAAAAGTTCCCGCACGTTGCACTCATTTGGAGGCCACACAGAACAATCGGAAATAAATCAATTAAACTTAAACAGGAGAAGAACAGAAGACAAAGAGATTGTCACAAATTCCACCGATTTTAAATTAGTTGTGTTGTTTCATCGATTCTAGCGTTTAGGCCATCATCAGTAACAATTTTACAACGTTGTAAGATTGTTAATGATGATGGCACAAACGTAGAAATCGATAACTCATTTAATCAGGTCACCGCAATTGTGACAAGGTTAAACAATAGCGGTGTTTTTAATACCAAATAATTTCATTATCATGCCCTTACGTTTGGACAGTTTCCGAAATTTTGTTCAGGCCCTCTCATGTAGTATAATTACTGATAAGCTTGAGAAAATGTATAACTCTGTTATCCTTATCTGATTTTTTTTTCAGTCGCAGCTTGGACGAGCCAAGTTCACTCTGATCGACCCTATAGCCGGTGGCGGTAAAGGAGTAAAATTCTCTGACGTCGCTGGCCTCAAAGAGGTAAAATTGGAAGTCATGGAGATCGTCGACTATCTCAAACGCCCTGAGCGCTATAGGGAATTAGGCGCAAAGGTGAGATAAAATCTGTCCTATGCAGTGGTTTAAACATTGTAGAAGTGCTGATATATCAAAATTGGGCTTGGTAACAAAACTTTGGATCCAAATGAGTCCAATTAAATCTTGCTCACTTACTTCACTCCCTACAGCCGAACAGCACTCATTTCAGAACCAGGGATGTGCATAGATCACACAACAATCCTAGCCTTGTAGCGCTACTTATCAAAAATAATCAAATAAACATGCGACAAATCACAACGATGTTCTTTCACTAGCAGTACCTTCACGCTTATCATATGTAACTGCTTTCTGTCGGTTTCAGTTTCCTAAAGGCGTTTTGTTACTCGGCCCGCCCGGCTGTGGGAAAACATTGTTGGCTAAAGCTGTCGCCACTGAAGCCAGTATTCCCTTCTTGAATATGAACGGTTCCGAGTTCATCGAGATGATCGGTGGCCTGGGGGCTGCAAGAGTCAGGTATTGACGATTGAAGTTGCATTTCATTCAATTACCTGAATTGCACATGTAGCGCCTTTATTACACATTTCGGTTTACAGAGATTTGTTCAAAGAAGGAAGGAAACGAGCTCCTTGCATTATTTACATTGATGAAATCGACGCGATGGGCAGGAAAAGGCCCGGAGGTGGAACAGGCGGACCTGAAATGTCAACGGGTGAAGGGGAACAAACATTAAACCAGCTTTTGGTCGAAATGGACGGCATGGCTTCGACAGAGGGTGTACTACTTTTGGCGTCCACAAACCGCGCTGACGTTTTGGATCAGGTTAATAAATGTTTTCAATTTCCAATCTTGGTTGAATAAACCAATTTCTTCAACTCTTCTGTTTATTTTCTATTATTCTTTGAACTGCAGGCTCTCTTGCGACCGGGGAGGTTCGACAGGCACATTCTAATCGACCTCCCAACTGTGCAGGAGCGGGAGGAAATTTTCGAGCAGCATTTGAAATCATTAAAGCTCCAAGGTTCGCCCAGCGACTTCACCAAAAGGCTTGCATACTTAACTCCCGGTTTCAGCGGTAAATATGCGTTCGGATGAGCTAATTCTATGAACAGTTGCTACATTTTAAAAATAGTAATTCATCACATATTGTGTGCGCGAAAAAAAATCCACAAACTGGATTAAGATCCTGAAGATTTGACCTGAATCCTAACCTGACTAAGATTCCAAAAATATCTTGAATGACCAAGAAAAAATTGTTTAGCAAACATTTCTTTCAAAATATCAATTTTTCAAGTTTTTTGAAAAGATTTTTCTTTTTTTGCAGGTGCTGACATTGCGAACGTGATAAATGAAGCCGCATTACACGCTGCGAGATTTTTGAAAAAACAGGTTAGTCCCCAGATCTGCTGTAATATAAAATACTCTACCATGGACATGATTATTCGTCATCATGATAAAATTCATACAATTTTAACAAAACGTAGAGGTACTGTGTGTGACCCAATATACGCTACTAGTGTTTTCTGCTAGCCAATACAAATTTTAAGATCTCAAACGTAGAAAAATATTTACTCTTATTGCCTGCTACAATCAAAACAGCGAGTTATACAAAATTCAGTAAAAGCCAATTTTGCTCATTCACTAGGAAAATATTTCCTGAAAATGTTATTGAGTTTCATTCATTTTTCAAGGAGATATGGCGATTTATATCAGTTTGTGACCACGGATACACACAGACACTTATTCAGAAAGCGATTCCGAGTGTAATACTATGAAAATTTCTTCCAGCAAAAATTCCAACCGGACCTCGGTTCCGAATTCGACTTTTCAGACGATCACAATCTCATTTACTCCATAGGTACCCTTGGTCCTATAATGCCCTGAAGAAGCCCGAACGGGCGAAAGTAATAAAAAGGAAAAAATGGAGAAGAGGTCGTCTCGCTATTCTCCCCCTCAACCTGCAGAAAGAATCTCATTTACTGCATAAATATGGAAGTAAAACGTTAATTGTTCTGCTTTGTTATTAGAGTACACTTTTGCCCTACAGGTGGAGAAGTCCGATCTTGAATACGCGATCGAACGAGTGGTTGGCGGAACTGAGAAGAAATCGCACGCCATGACGGCAGCCGAAAAGCGAATAGTCGCCGTCCACGAATCCGGCCACGCTTTGGTCGGATGGCTAACGCCCAATGCGGATAAATTACTCAAAGTGACCATAGTTCCAAGGACAAATCTCGCCCTCGGGTTCGCTCAGTACACGCCGTCGGAGCAAAAATTATACTCGAAAGAAGAGGTAGAACAATTATTCAAATAATTCATCACTAATTGTGATTCAGTTATTGAAATTAAGATGGATGTTGAGGAAAAAGCGTTCATAGAATATATATTTCAGCTTATCGCAAAAATGAAGATGGCGCTTGGAGGTCGCGTCGCCGAGGCTGTCGTTTTTAACCGTATCACAACCGGGGCTCAAAATGATTTGAAAAAAGTCACCAACATGGCTTATGCGATGGTGAGTTTGACAAAATGTCATCTTTGATTTGTTCTTGAATGCTTAATAAGTAGTCTGTAGTAGTAAGTAGTCTGATTTTCACCTATGAAAAGTTGGGATGAAGAGTGAGATTAAACAAAAACCCAGAGCAGCCATTTTGAGGTTTCAGACGCACATGACGTCTTCATAGTGTTATCACGTGATGAAATAAAGTTCGAGTCCCCATTTTTGAACATTTTTTCAGGTAAAAGTGTTGAAAAAAACCTATCTGACTATCGTCAGACTAAAAATAACAGTTTTTCAAGTAAAAAACAAAAAAAAAAAAACACTATTGCCTTGACAAAAAAAAAACTTTTTTCGCTAGACTGTAAAAAAATTGTTTAGTCCAGTCTTGGAAAAAAAACTATTTGGCTCTCGCCAGACTCAAAAAACTATTTTTTCAAATCAGTGTTGAAAAAAAAAAAAAAAATTGCCAGACTGTACAATTATTCTTGCTCAGACTGTTGCCAGATTCAGAACATTTTTTTCAGGTTAGAGTTTAAAAAAAACCTATCGATTATAAAAATAAACTAAGAAAATACTTTTTTTCAAGGCATCAGAAAAAACCTCCAGACTATTGACTATCGAGAAAACTATTGCCAATCTCCAAATAAACTTATTTTCGCCAGACTGTGAAAATATATTTTCAAGTCAGTGTTAGAAAAAGACCTATTAGAAAAAACCTATTTGACTTTTGCCAGACTCAAAAAACTACTTTTTTCTAATCAGTGTCAAAAAAAAAAAAAAAAATCGCTAGACTGTAAGATTATTTTTTTTCAGACTATCGCCAGATTTGCAGATTATTCCCTCAATTATTGTGGCATGAAATAAAAACTCAAAAAAATTAAATTAAAGAAAAATATTTTTTTCAGGTCAAAGTGTTCGGTATGGACGAGCAGCACGTCGGCTTGCTCTCCTTCAACGACAAAGACGAAGGTCGGAAGCCGTACAGCAAACGTTTAGCCGCCACAATCGACCTCAGCGCTCGCCGTATACTAGCCGACTCTTACAGATCTACTGAAACATTGATCGTGGAGAACAGAGACAAACTGAATAAGGTAAATATTAACCTACGCCAGGAATCTATGTTTATGGAAATACCTAAGAGATAATTATGGTCAATTTAATCGCTGCGGTAAAATCAACGTTTCTCTTTTCGTTCAATAAATTTGCAGTTGGCCGAAGAGCTTATGATCAAAGAAACGTTGAATTACAACGAAGTGGAAAACTTGATCGGTCCGCCGGTCGGAAATACGGATCGCCTCACGGATCCGGCCGAATTCGAAGCTTCTTTGAACAGCATCGTCGAACAAACGGAACCGAATGAGTCCGACGATAGCCGCAAACCGTCTCCGCCTTCGAGCGATAATGTGAGCGCGCTGTGATCGAGTTCGCATGTAATATACAATTTCTTAGTTACCTCGTTTTAATTGATTGAACACGTAAAATAAATCGATTCTCACGAATATTGCGCTCGTTTTTAGATGTTAACCTGAGGACGAAGATGGCTATAATCTAGTGCAATTGATAGTGGCTATTTTTTTCCAGTAGAAGAAGAAGAAAATAATATATTTCCGCTCTACACAAATTAAAAGTGTACTTCACATTAAAAAATAAATAAACTTGGCTTATATTAACATGGATTGAAACATAAAAACGCTGCAAATTTAGTGGTTTATTATTCCTCCATTCGTGATAGTAATTATTCCGAACATTAGTGAACGTTTCCACCTAACAACGAAACGGTAACTATTAGAGAAATTCCGTAGCAACTATTGTAATTTTAATCATTTTTATTTTTCTTAATTTCCCAATTAAAAGCTAAAGTTTTTGCCAAAAGGTACAGCTGGAGAATGTTTGACGACCATTCCACCGAGTATAGAAAGATTTTCTAGCTCCAAAAATTGTAGAGATACCTTTGTGCCGGATTTCTGAAAAACTCATTCGGCAATGCCTGATCGTATAGCTAAAGAAACCATTTTTCAGTTGCATCTTTCATTATAAAAATGAGCTTTCCTGCTCAGTAAATTCTTTTCGTTTAATCGACTGTAATATTGCTGAACAATCGATCAATATAGTTTTGGTACGTGTTTGTTATTTGAAGTCCGTACATTCATCGATATAGTTTCGTCCGCGTTTGTTCGTTAAGGCTAATGTTTTGTGGCAGGTAGTGAGATTCTCCGTCAATAGATGGCACAGCTGTCATCCCAACTTATTTTCAGTTTTTCTCGGCAACCGAAAGGAGTAACATTTTTTAAAATTGAAAATTGGGGGTTGCTCCCGACGCACTAACAAGAGAATGCATCATAACACTTTATTCGCCCTCCATAGGCAGTTTGATGACACAACGCTTCGTGTGCATATCCAGATTTTTCCAGTTTTAAAATGTCAGCAACCCCATTTTATTCGGAAGGAGAAAAAAAATTGAGCGGGGATCCGTAAAAATTTATCTCTAGGTCATCAAAAACGCTTACAGTATCACAATTTTTTTTTTACACACAGTTTTCGATATAAAAAATTTAATCAGCATGGAACGGCTTCTTCCTTAGCCACGGTCAACACGATTTGCGTAAGACGAGTCACCGTTCCACCGAATTCGTCGTGGTTCGATACTTTGGACCATTTGGACTCGAGCAGTTCCTTGGCCAAACCGGCACGCAGAGCTTGACCGCCGGCGTTCAAAGCGAAAAAGAACTTAGCATCGCGAACTACGGGAGCGTAAGCGTCGCAGAATCCTTTCAGAACTTTGACACCGTCCGGTTGTAAATTTTCCAAGTCGTAAATAACCATGCAGTTCTGTTCGCGTAAATTGTGTTTCATTCGCGAAATGAAACTGTCATCGAACGAAAGGTCCTCAGCTTTGTAAACGGTGCAAAATTTATTCGACAGTTTTTCAATCAAGCATTCCGTCGTCGGTTGGCTGTTGTGAAGGAATAGAAAAGTCTTAACGGCCTCTCCTTTGCTCTGCATTAATCCGGCTCGCAGCATGTCCCACATGAAAGGATCTTGAGATTTGAACTGTCCCATCAATTGGGTAACGTTAACCTTTGCAGGAATTCCCCGCCCTGACATCGGCGAATGATAAAAATTGTAAACCGCTAGTGCAGCGACAAATATAGCGATGAAAATGCCGCAGTTCTTCACGTTAACGAATGCACTTTCTTTGTCTCGGCTAGGGCTGAGTCTCTTTAGATTGGAGCACGTGTAACTTGAGAATCCTGGGGAAAATAAAAGGCCGAGCGTTAAATGGAGAGAATAAAATTGTTCGATGAACTGAAAACAAGGTTAATAGTAGCACAGACACGTTGCCAGTTCTCTTGTAATTTATAAAAAAAATATTAGTACTAATAACTAGTATTATTAATTTGAGAAAAAAGATATCTCCTCAATTTTCAATTATCCAGCGAAATTTTTAAAGTCGCCTTTGACCTCAGTAGCTGCAATTAAATATTCTCCCTCGCGCCATTCAATTTCAACAGCATTCTCGAAATATAAATACCTAACAATACATGTTCTCAAAAAAAAAAAAAAAAAAAAAAAAAAAAAAAACGTAAACGATTGTACAGTGGTTTAGTATTCCTTCGCTTCGAATATAATGCAAGAAGACTATTTATTTGTGATACCTAGTAACTATTCCGAACATTTGTTGACGTTCCCAACAAAAAATAAATACTTAATAAAGGAAAAAACACAAATAATAAGTGAAAACTCCGCAGTGACTATGGTAATTTTAATAATTTTTATCACAAAAAAACACCCCGCGCCGTTGTTTTTTCATTCTATTTTATTTTATTTTTTTATCTTTCAAAGCTAAAGTAAAAAAAGGTGTTTTCGAGCAATTCAACGAGTACAGGAGGACAAATTTAGTCAGAAATTACTTGTAGAATCCTGTTCTCGTACAATTCGTATAAAAGGAAATGAAGAAGTTAAAAAATCTCTAACAAAAAAAATTACATGCATGAAATCACAAGCTCAGTTATTCAAAACTGGGTTTTTGAGATTGATTTCCGTCTTGTAACGCCGTTCTATCAATTTGGAACACGAACTGATTTTTTCGTACATTCGACAGAAAATCAACGAGGGAAAATTATTCACGATTCCAAACTCAATAGAAAACGCTTACGTTGAACAGGAGATTTGATTGATTCTTCTTCAAAGCTGGGCAATGTTGCGGGTTCTCCAGGCAGCACAAACTGAAACAACGTAAAACACTATTCGTTTTTGGGTAGTCGCTTCATATCTTCTTGGTTTTGAAGTTTTTCTCCCCCGCAAACTTCAAAACCAAGTAAAACCCTATGGAAGAAGGGTAGAAGAAAAGTAGCTGCGTCTCTGTGTGGGAAATATCAGTCTCTTATTATCTAAATATCAGAACATAGTAAATAAATAATCTACAAAGACGCGCAAGGGGAAATTATTCGTTGTTGTCGCGCTGCCTGTTATGACGTACCTAAGGAAGTTTCTATTTGTTCTTATTTAAGTTAGTCGAATGGGGAAGAGGCTTATTTTTAATTTTCGTTCCTAATGGTCTGCCATTTGATGCTAATTCTGCTATTTGGTGTCAGCCGAAGAGGGAATGGCCAATTTTTCATGAAAATTGTGAGTTTCCGCGGAGAAAATTGCTAAGGAATATCAGCGGTTTGAATAAACCCGGAGATGTAACTCCAACCGATTGAAGTAACTCCCTAGAGCGCTCTGCAGTCGGCTGAAAGACAGACAACAACAACAAGACGGTCTTTAAGACTGGAGTCGACGTAGTATGAAGACGGTTTAAAAAAATTGGTGCTGCGGTATCAAAAATGCATAGAAAAAACGGCGACTTTGTAGAAAAATAGAAAAAACCTTGCTGAATACGAATAAAATATAAAAAAAATTGAGTATTTCATTTCTTCTTCCTTAGGGAACGGAAGTCTTGGCGATGCCCTTGTACAAACCTGCCGAACCAGCTCCCCATTCCATTCAAAGCTCTACAATTCAGTAACCCTAAATCCAACCTACAATTACGGTACCACCTGCGACAGATCAATTAACAGATTCTGGTACTGCACCACTGAGAGCGACGAGTATCATTCAACAAACCTCAACTTGGTGTGAGTAGAAAGAACCTCTTTCGTTTTTCCCTTCCACCTCACCTTCCAGCAATCCGTCGCTATTAAGTTTTATGTTCACTATGCGGTCATTCAAGCTGAACGACAGCATTGTACGCGTTCCTGTGTGGTCAATATTGGCAATACCTGTAACAAAAAGGTTTCCCGTATTATTTTCGCAAATATTCTGATACGTTATACAATCTGCCTATTATATATTGATAGAATTAACAGCTAGGAGATGGAGCAGTGCTAAGAAGTAAAACCAATAATGGATTGCCGCCGATGCTATCGAAATATCGACATTTCTCAACAAACAGTCGACACTGTGTGCCTAATAGTACATCAGAGGTTCTTTTGCAGTGTAAATGCTGAATTAAATTTTTCAATGCGCAGTATTTGTAGTAAATGTAAATAGTAGTTTAAAATGACTATAGAAACACGTGAGCGGGTAAAAACGATTCTAGATTATTTTAAGAACTTGACCACCGACTCCTGTTGACATTACTACCGTAGAGTTGCCATAAACTGATCATTATACCTCCTACCTTATTACAGAGTACAGCAAAAGATCGGAACTAGCGCTACAAACGAACCCCAGGTTGACAGCATCGGATTTGTGAAATACACGTTTTGAAATCTCACCGATTGTAGATGGCAGAACAAAGCTTTTCGGAGTCGATGTTGACGCTGGTACTTCCCTTTCAGGGCCATCTGAAACAAAATAAAAACGCTGCAAATAATTGTGCAGTGGTTTATTATTCGTTCGCTCAATAATGATTTAAGAAGATTATCCATTTGTGATAGTAATTATTCCGGACATTTGTGAACGTTTCCACCTAACAGAGAATTGGTAACTATAATTTATTAGAATTCCGTAGCAACTATTGTAATTTTAATAATTTTTATTTTTCTTAATTTCCTATTTAAAAGCTACATTTTTGCCCAACGGTACAAGTAGAGTGTTTGACGACCATTCCAACGAGTATAGAACGATTTATATAGCTCCCAGAACTCTCGAGTTATACCTCATGTCAAATTCCTGAAAATCTCCCAAATTCGACACAAAAGCTGCGATAACTCGAGAACCAATAAAGCTATCGACCCCGCGATGGTCTCATCCGATTCAGCGTCCAAAAATCTATATAATTTTATACCTACCAAATACACAATTTTCTAAAAAAAAACCTGGAAAATGTTAATTTTCTCCCCCTCAAAATCCCCCACAAATACCCTTGAAATTGAGCTAGCAAGTTGGTTCAAGAATTGGGCCGTCGTAGGACCGAGATTGGTTTTTGGTGAGAATGTCAAGAATTTAGCTATTGCAGTTTGGCCTCAAAAGTGCTGACGGCGGACAGACAGAATTTTTTCTAATTGGATATTCGGATTTTACATGCCTTAAAAAATGGAAAATCAAATTTTGAGGGGGTCAGAAATTTTTTTTCTTGGGCAATTACAATGGTTTTCATTGAATAATAAACCCAAAAATTCTGTCTGTCCGCCGTCAACACTTTTCCGGCCAAACTATAATAGCTACATTCTTGAAATTTTCATCAAAAGTCAATCTCGGTCCTACGACGGCCCAATTCTAGAACCACATTGATAGCTCAATTTTAAGAGTATTTTTGGGGTTTTTGAGGGGGAGAAAATTGATAATTTCCAAGGTTTTCAGAAAAATGTGTATTTGGTATCAATTTCTATAGATTTTTGGACGCTGAATCGAAATAGACCATCGCGGGGGTCGATAGCTTGATTGGTTCTCGAGTTATCGCTACATTTTTTAATCGAATTTGGGAGATTTTCAGAATTTTAACATGAGGGTATAACTCGAGAGTTCTTCGAACTATAAAAATCGTTCTGTACTCATTGGAATGGTCGTCAAACACTCTCTCCAGCTATACCGTTAGGCAAAAAATTTAGCTTTCAATTAGGAAATTAAGGAAAATAAAAATGATTAAAATTACGATAGTCGCTACGGAGTTTTCCCTCATAGTTACCAATCTGTTTTTCGGTTAGAACGTTCACAAATTCACAAATGGTCGGGATAATTACTATCAGAAATGGATGGTCTTCTTAAACCACTATTGAAGTGAAGGAATAATAAACCACTATACAATCATTAATTTGCAGCTTTTTTAATTTTAATTGGATATTCGGATTCTACACGCTTTGAAACGTAAAACATCAAATTTTGAGGGGGGTTAGACCTTTTTTTGGGAGATTACAATGGTTTATTATTGAATAATAAACCAAAACGCAAAGAACAAAGACTCTCCAATGTTCGTTCGTTTTTTCCCCCGTATAATTGTAATTTAAATAGTTCACCATCTCTACTTAGGATATAAATCACGCAGCGACCTATTCGGATCAATTTTAATGCAGGCTATTATCTCTATTAGACATACTTCATTTGAAAGCATTAGGAATGAGGTAGTTTTTTTTCGCTGAGTAATCATAAAAGTGTTCACCGGGTGTAATTATCACTAACCTTCCGAAGAGTGAGCAGGAGCTACACGGCGAGCGCTTGGTAATTTTTCCGGCGACCTATCGCTCTCGGGCACTGCCATCATCGACGGTGGTCAATTCGAAGAGCAAAGGCCTAAACAAAAACAACGGTTCCCTCCGACTCGGAAAATATCATTAATTTGATTTTAAATTTTAAGCGAATTTTATGGATGAACACAGAAAACGGCCTATGGATACACGAGGTTGCCTATACATCGGCGGACGTATTAAAGAGAAACTTGTCGAAGAATATCTAACAAGAAACTTGTGTCAGGGAAGAAACAAAATAGGGAATACGAAAGTTGACTTGGAACGACCGACGTTAACGTCACTTTAGAAATCAGCGTCCCACCTTATCAACTTCTTCTTCTTTTCTGCGATTACAATCGATGTACGACTAATCGATTATCGATTGTAACACGATTTTCGATTTTTTCGCTATCGAAGAATTATTAATCCGATATTTTATTACTTCGAGTTGCGCTTAGAATTTTCAGGTTTATCAATATAATTCCTCCTTTTTGAGCCTCTAATTCGTATAATTACAGTGGTACATTGCGCAGGGAATTATAGGGGTGGAACCTAAAATGGCAAGTTTATGTGGGGAAAAAGTTGAAAATACAATATTTAGATGAGAAAGATGAATAATTATGTGGGGAGGGAACTTACTTTTATAGCAGAAGAAAATGGAGATGTAGCTGAAATATTAATATTGACCTGTAAAGTTGTTGAAAAAAATTTCTTGAAAAGAAAAATCCCCAAATTGAATTAGGTAAATGAAAGCAAAAAACACATTTTTTTACTGCTCAAAACTGTGTGTATAAATGAGTATTTTTTTGAAATTTTTAATCGATCCAAATTAATTTCCAATGAATTTACTCCTTTTCTTGAATTGCCCTACTTTTTGGCGAAAAAGCGGTTGTCAACCAAAACAATATTTTCACTCGTCCTTTGATCTATATAATATGATGCGTATGAAGAAGAATACTCATGGCTTGTCACGTATAGACCAACTAAAGAGAACAGAAAATGGAGCAATATTCTTTAGTGAACACCACTAAAAATAGTACTTCACAGCGACAAACGATTTAATGGCATTACTTTGTTTATATTTATATATGGAAATGGAAACTACAAATTTTTAAGGTTTTTCTAACATAAATATCATCTAGTTTTGATTCCAATCAATTTTCAAAAATTATCCCGAGCAGCTGACGTGAGCGATTTTAAAACTTTTGAAAAACAAACGACTTGAATACTTAATTGTAAAATAAATCTATGTTCAACAGACAATTCGCCACACGCTGTTTATTTAATTATTTATTTTAACTGTACACGGGAGTGAAAATCTTTCATAATTCCGAATAAATATTAAATTTTTACAGCAATCACATCTTAACAAATAAACTGGTGACGCCCAAAAATTTCTCCATACTCGATCAAACCATACGCAAAATACTCAAAACATTCACAATAATCAAAAACAATTTGTAGAAAAAAGTATAATTTTTATTATAAATAGATAACGAAACAAAACGATCGGGCTAAGAAGCAAACTTCGACCTGAACAAGTTCAGTGGAGACGCGAATAAATCGAGAGAGGGATCTGACTGCAGCAAACAATTCAGCAGTTTTGCAGAACGATGAAGCCGTCGGTTTCTCAGATAGTTAGCGGGGGAGAATGGGACTGACATGACCTGCGATTGACGACTGTTCCTACATCGATATGTGTGACGAATATTTATCCATTTTGGAAAAATAGAAGTCAAATTTTGCAGAATGGTTATTTTTTTCGCACTTAGGATTGCGGAGAAGAAACACCAGGCGACTCTTTCTCCATTTGTTTTATTCGTCGCCAAGCACTTTCGCCACTTCGGGCCTCATCAGGGCTTATACAACCATTTGGTCTACGGCCGGTTAGGGCTGGTAAGTCTGGTTATGGCTGAACAGGCCTGGTTAGAGTTTGGTTGAGGCTGGTGATGGCGGATTAGGGCTAGTTAGGCCTGAAAGTTCTAGTTAGGCCTGAAAGTTCTAGTTAGTGTTGTATCGCGATTATTAATTGGGTTTTTATTAGATCGAACACTCATTATTGTTAATCATTAGTTTTAATAACCTTTCTTAAATCCCGTCTGTCGGGAACAACAACAACACAGAGTTGCCAACTGTCCAAGCCCAATGGCACAGTTAGGCCTTAAAGTTCTAGTTAGGCCTTAAAGTTCTAGTTAGATCTGAAAGTTCAAGTTCGACCTTGAAGTTCTAGTTCGACCTTAAAGTTCTAGTTAGGCCTGAAAGGGCTAGTTTGGCCTGAAAGTTCTAGTTCGACGATAAAGTTCTAGTTCGGCCTCAAAGTTCTAGTTCAGCCTTTAAGTTCTAATTCGGCCTTAAAGTTCTAGTTCGGCCTTAAAGTTCTAGTTCAGTCTGGAAGGGCTAGTTAGGCCTGGAAGGGCTGGTTAGGCCTGAAATGGCTTGTTAGGCCTGAAACAGCTAGTTAGGCCTGAAATGGCTAATTAGGCCTGAAAGGTTCTAAGGTTCGGTCTGAAAGTTCTAGTGCGGCCTGAAAGGGCTAGTTAGGCCTGAAGGTTCTAGTTAGGTCTGAAAGGGCTCGTTAAGCCTGAAAGTTCTAGTTAGGCCTGAAACAGCTAGTTAGGCCTGAAAGGGATGGTTAGGTGGATAGTTCTAGTTCGGCCTTGAAATTCTAGTTCAATCTGAAAGTTCTAGTTTGGCCTGATGGTCTAGTTCAGCCTGAATGTTCTAGTTCGGCCTGAAAGGGCTAGTTAGGCCTGAAAGTTCTCGTTCGTCCTTGAACTTCTACTTCGACCTTAAAGTTCTTGGGCTATTACAGTAGTCCATTATATACGAAAGGGAATTTCACCACCTTCGCTCATTTCCCGCCTCTGTACAACTTGACATTCGTCTGTTGATATTTCTCTATTATGCCAGAATAATTTAGCGAAGCCTAATTTGGGGCTCATAAATTGACGAATCATCTCCCTTGTTCTGGCGGAAGTTTCACCGTCGGCTGCCCGTCCGAATCGTAGGGCCGAGTGTCTCAGCTCTGTCGTACCGTCGGGGGTGGAGCCTGAAAACTGCCCTGCGCGGGACTGAAACTGGGGCCTTCGCGCGCCCTCTACGTCAGGCGACCTCTCAGGCTCCGAACCTGATCAATATCAACCACGGGGCAAAACTCAAAACCGGAGTGAAGGCAGAGACCTCGTGAACTTCACGCTCTTTTCGCCTTCCCCCACCATTTTTTTCGGTAAGCTACATATTTCTATTCGAAAATATAGTATTTATTTATACGAGAAAAAATTCATTCGCTCAAATTCGTGTAATCGTCTGTTCTATTTGGAAGTTCAATTGATGTTTAATATTGCTCTGATCCCGGCAACCCCGATGACCGCGGGGTAAAACGAATCGATTTGAAATTCACTGTAATATTAAATTTTCTCAACAATCTTCCAGCCGAAAGCGTTGAAATTAGAGCCTCTGTTTGGTATTGATGTTTGAAAATTGCGCGCCATAAATGTTATCCTATTTTGTTCAATGGAAGCGGCATTCGCCCTATTTATCCCCTTGATCGATCTTTCTGCCTAATCGAACGTGACATTTCCGATGGAAATTATCCTATTTTGATATGAAATGGCCACATCAACAATAAACAGAATTGGCCACCTTATTAAAAAGCGTAAAACCCCCGTAAAATATATCCCGCCCAATCTATTTCAATTTTCCCCTACAATTTTCAATATTGCTCAATAATTTAATATGCTTATGTTCATCAGCACGTCAAACCATGACCTAGGCAACAGTTTACATGAAAAATCCACGCTCATAATTCGATCCGGTGAGACGAATTCCGCCGCTAAATTTTCAATGCGAAAAGGTCGCGAAAAACTAGTGTTACCTATTCTCGGAAAAAGATTTTCATTCATATCAAAAGGGGCGTGCCCTAGTGGTCCTTGAGGCCTCCATTTTCTCCGTAGGCCGCTCCATAGACGCCCTTATTGTCCTAAATGTATTATCACGCTTCAACATATCCGTTCATCTTAACCCTAGAATGGCACCGTGTTTTTTCCCAACGTTAACCGCACCGTGGGGTGGATTCCACCCCATTTTTTCAAGAGCGTAAAAAAAATATATTCGTCTGTATATTCATCGTATTTTAATTTTTAGGTGGTATTTCAGATCCTAAGGATTGAGGAAAAAAAAGAAAACATTAAAAAAACTATGTATAACTATATTAAACTTTGAAAAACTTGAACAAACGCGTAAAATTTTTTTTCTTTTAGAACATTTTTGTATTGATCAAAAATATCTCTTGGAGTTGTTCGAGTAACGAACGAGCATAAATTATCAAAAACTAGAGATGTCACACTATTAGGGGAAAAAAGAATTGTGTCAAAATATGAACTTGGGGCTTCTGTAGGGCACTACGAACATGATGCACATTTCCAAGCGCTGTGGTCGCTTCAGATGGGGTTTTCATACTGGATGCACTCCATTTTAGTTTTTCCGTCTTTTCCTCGATCACAGAAGTCGCATCGAACTTGCTTCGCCAAGTAGTGAGGTGCATCTTGATCAGCAGAGCGTTGGTTATCCGCTGAATTTTCGCCGAAAATGGAGACCAACGACATTCGAAGTGACCACGCATGCAGTGAAAGAATTTTTTTTGCGTCTCCTTGAGAGCCAGGCTTGCTAGAAACTATGTTCCTCATTTCTTTACATCCTTTATTAGAGGGAACAGTTTTTTTTCCAATGATAGCCTTTTTTTCCAGTGATGATTTCAGCTTTCCTTACCTCTTCATCTTCAAAGTCACTAGCTTCCCCACCCCCTCCAGCAGCAGTTCCTCTTCCTCCAGAGACTCCAATATCTTCCGAATTTTTTCAGGCCCATAATATTTTCGTTGCCTAGCCATCACAGTACAAAACCGACCAAAAAACACTCGGAAATTACCTAGGAAAAACGGGAAGATTTGCGAAAAATTTATCGGATAACCGCACCGTGGGGTGGAATCCACCCCAAAGTAACTTGATGAACTGTCTCTTCAAAATCTGACGCATGGCTGACTTCAAAAAAGGCATGACAGGGTTAGCAGAACCTTTCCGCGTTTATACATGTTCATTAGATTAGAAGGAAACTCCTAGAAACAGCATGAATATCAAAACAAAAGGCGCTGGGGTGGAATCCACCCCACGATGCAGTTCTAGGGTTAAGAAACATTTTATTACATTAGACGCAAAATAGTTGAAGTTCATTCGCATTATTTGTGGACCTAATTTATACAAATAGAGCCGACTTCGCTGTTGGAAATCATCGATTATTTGGCGCGTATTTTTTTTTTCTTTTTAGATATTGCGCCCGTCGTAGGATTCTGTAACATCTCCGATTTTTCTTAATTTGAGTTTGTTGTGAAAAACAATGTAAAATCAAGGGGTTTTTAATGTCTCGAAGACGGCAAAAAAAGAAAACAAAAATTATTCCTTCGCTTCAATAATTTGTTTATTTGTATATTAACGATCAAGCCCAATTACATTACTATGGCGGTAAAAAAAAAAAAAAAAAAAAAAAAAAAAAAAAAAAAAAAGTACACATTTATCAATCAAAAATGAATGGGGAATTGTTTACTGTCTTTTTGATGCTAGTTAAGGTGGAATGGAAAAAATCAAAGTCTGGCTAGTTAAGGTCTTGGAATAATGATTAAGAAGACTATCCATTTGTGATTTTAATTATTTGGAACATTTGTGGACGTTCTCCCGAAAAACAGATGCGCAAATGCTCGTAATAAATACCATTACAATGGATCGGAATAATTACCATCACAAACAGATAGTCTTCTCAAGTCATTATTGAAGCGAAGGAATAATAAACCGCTGTACAATAATTTACAGCGTTTCTATTGAATATTCGGATTCTACATGCCTTGTAATGTAAAACATTAAATTTTATGGGGATTAGAAAAAAGAATTTCTTGAGGGATTAAAATGGTTTATTATTGTAATAAACCAAAAGCGAGGCATGTACTTTCGAAATAAAAAGTACGATGCTAATCCCCATTTTAGATAGTCTTTCGAGCGAATTTCAGATTTGATTTTCACCCTTATGAATTACGTTGAATATATATTTCCGAACGAGTCAACTTTTGAGCATAATAACCGTACAATTTCTACGTTGTGTTTATTCAGCGGAAATGAGATGATTTTAGACGATAGAAAGGTTGGAATACCTAGTGTAAAATAACGATGCGCTAAAATTGAGAACGTGGCACGTGGTCACTTCGCGCTCTTCGAAGCCGTCGCGTGCTTTTTTGTAATCTCGTCGAGAACAAGCGCAGAAGCTCGTCAGAGAACAAAGCGTTACACGCAATGTATAGTACGATTTGCTGGAGGGGCGTACAATTTCGGACTAGCAGAGCATTTTGCTGCACGTTTTCAAGCTTTTGTACTCTTAATGAGATCAATTGCACTCCGATACGAGAGAGATTGTCGCCGTCGGAAGTAAAACAAATTAAAAAAAAAAAAAAAAGAAAAAACTTTTTTAGTGGAAAAAGTGCAATTATTTCGGTTGGTTTCAGATACCTGTTGTGTTCAGAGAGCACCCAGTTCTTCCATGTTTTAGTATAAGGTATAACTAATTATATGCTCAAGAAATTCATAGTAAGGCCGCCAATTAGTAACGTACAAATGTTATTGAAAAACTAGCCAGGGGAACCGAAAATAGAAACACGCACGAATTAGTTTAAAATGGCGGAAGTGGAGTATGTGAGCCTATTGATTCAAGCCAAGTTTTTGTGAAATGGGATAATTTTTATTGCAACAACGCCCAAAAATGTTTTCAGCCAGCCGAAAAATCGAAATAGTGAAAAAACCGCGTTCATCGGAAATACTGTGTGTGATTCAAACGATACGAAACAAGTTTTGTAAAAGTGGGTCATTTTTAAAGCGAGGAGACATTAAAATTCGAAAACGCTCCAATAAAATAATTGAAAACGCGCTTTACGAGGAAGTGCTGTGTGTGACACAAATAATAAAAATCAAGCGACGTTCAGCTGATATAAATACAAATTTTAACTCTCCGAGGGTTGAAACATATTGACATTTGCGGTCGGTAAAAATCAAAATATTATCAATATTCGAATAACGTGGAAGTTCGGTATGTGACCCCCTCAAAAAAAAAAAAAATAAATAAATAAAAAATAAAATAAATAAAAAGCCAACAGATAAAAAATAATCTAAGGTCATCTGCTTGCCATAACGAACATTTTGACCTCAAAACGTTTAAAAGTATTGACTATTATAGCCAGTAAAAATAAAAAAACTAGGGTTAAAACTAACCCTATTTTTTCCTTGTTGTATTTTATTTTTTACTTCCATGTTTAAGTAGTAAATGGAAGTATTGTAATTGTCCGAAAAGTCGAATTCGGAATGGAGGTGAATTTGGAGGAAATTTTTATAGTACTATACTCAGAAACATTTTCTGAACAAATGTCTGTCCGTGTCTCTGGTCAATAAGTGACACGAATCGCCATATCTCCCTGAAAGATGAATGAAACTCGATGAAATATTCAGGAAATGTTCTCCCATTGGATGAGCAAAATTAGCTGTTTCCAGATTCAGGATAACACACTATACTTCCAAGATATAACCGTTCACAGTTTTTTTCTTCTATTTTGATTTTTACTGGCTATAATAGTCAATACTTTTAAACGTATTGAGGTCAAAATTTTCGGGTTTCCGAGTTTTTCTTCATATTAATTCGCTATGAATTTATTTCATCAGACCGTCCCTTCGCTCGGTGAATAGTTTTAATATATTTTTTTTTTTTAATTGAAAAATGTTTCCCGCTGGTATAAAACGATGGAATTTTTTCACGGTCTGTTGCAGGTTTCGCCGGTGTGTCAGATTTTGGGGCTCGTCGATTCGGAGTCCCTCTGGTTTTAATGTACGGCACAACACTCACCCATGTACAGCCTTGCTTTTAAAACCAGGAACAGCCCTTCGCAGAAGACTTCACTCCGGTGGGGAGATTGCTGTTTGCCGTCTCTTCATCGCGATTAGTGCGATAGTTAAAAAACAACGACTGCTCTCTTTCATTTCGACCGCGAACCGTTAAATTTCATAGAGTCTATTTTTGTTGGATTTAAAAAAAAAAGGAGAGAAATAGGGAGATATTTATATTAATATAGGAAATTATTAGCCGTTCCCTGAACACGTTAATTCGACTCGCGGAGTTTTAGTTACAAACGCAGAGCTCTTCCTACGCTTCAGGAGCCAATCGTATAAACGTGAGTGTTTTCAACAATATTTTCACTCGTGTTTTTCCACTTGTATTTTACTATTGTCCCCTCAGCACAAGCATTGCTTAAGAGGGGAGTAGCATTAAAATTTCGCGTATCTTTTATGTATTGTTGTTGAATAAATGTATTAAAAAAAAAATAATAAAAAAAAATAATTTTAATATTATTATTATTAATTTTTTATTTTTTTTATCATTATTAATTTTTTATTATTATTATTAATAATTTATTATTATTATAATATTTCGGGAATAATTTTTATTTGTTCTATTTCATTCGAGAAGTTGCGTCCATTTATTTAAACGTGGGCGAATAATACTCCTGAGGGTTAAAATTTCCAAACCTGCTTTGCACGAGGTTTTATTCAAACGCTTCGAAAATATGGCCATTGGTTCGGTCGAATAACGGGTTGCGAATAGAACTGCTTCTCTCGCCCACGGTTCGTTTGGACTCGTTGAACTGAAAATATTCATGAGACGGACGAATCCAGCATTCCCTCCGACGGATGGAAATTCGACCAAATCAATTTCTCTGACGCTATCAGCCTTTTCAGAGTTTCTCGTAGAAGATGGACCCGTTCGAAATTTAATTAAATGGCGGAAATAGGAAAATATAGATTCCAATTGGTTGATATAATTTTGAATCGTTCGATTATTTTAAGGATATTCCTGGTTAAATAGAATTCAGACAGAGTAGGGAATTTATTTTATACTTATCGATTTCTTAAAGAAGTTTTCAATAGGCTGTTTACATTTTTTCTTCTTCATAATTATTAGATTTTTAAAAATGATTTCTATCATAATTAGTCTCTTCGTTCTCGGAATTATTTTTTATGAAAATAACATTTATATTTGATTTTTAATATTTTTTTCCAAGCACTTTTTTTCTAATACATTGATAATAATACATTATAAAACTAAAAATACAATACATTTAAAATAATACATTGATGTTATCGTATCGATTGATTTTCCCAAGTTTTACTATCTTCTTGGGAGAATTCCTACATCATTTCAATTTTCCTGAATGACAAATTTTGGAGGATTCCGATTGCTGTTGTAGAAAAATGATCAACATAAGCGGAGTGATATCAGTGGTGCTTTTCTACCTTTTGATCCTCGGCGTGGGGATTTGGGCGGCCAGGAAAAAACAGGCGGGCAATGACTCGGAAGAGGAAGTCATGCTCGCTGGCCGAAGCATCGGCCTTTTCGTCGGCATATTTACCATGACAGGTGAGCTTTTGGTAATCAGTCAATTAAAAGCTTTTTTCCATTTTTTCTCCTCATCATTTTTTATTTTCATTTGATCTATATTCTCTTATTTTTATTTTATAAATTTTACGATACAATTGACTGTAGCGAACCATTTAAAATTACGAGATCCTTTTCGAATTTTTAAAATACGCTTTTTAGTTTTTTTGGGAGTCGAAACGAACTAGAGCATTTTATCTTTGGAAACATATTTATGCTCGCGGTTTTTTATGTTTCTAGCCACATGGGTTGGCGGAGGTTACATCAACGGCACAGCAGAGGCGATCTACACTCAGGGCCTCATATGGTGCCAGGCTCCTTTTGGTTATGCCCTCAGTCTCGTCTTTGGTGAGTCATTGGAATCACCGAATTCTTGATAGTAAAAATATCGCCAAAATTTTAATCGCTCAAAATGTCATATTCTAATCGGAGGCGAATTAGGGCCAATATTTGCCAAAAAATAAAAAAATACCTAATCTTAATTATAAAAAAATGAGAATTTCTAAAAAAAAAAATTGAACAGCGCTACGGAAATTATTTTATTCATTTCTGTCATTTAATTGTACACATTTCCCCCTGCAGCAGTTGGCAGAAATCATTATTTCGAACGCTTAATTACTGAAATATTTGTTACAGCGAGTGAATGACTGATTTTTTCGCCTTAGCGTACTTCCACTTAATTTCGCATTTTTCGTTACCTATTCAATTTGTGTAAAAACAAACAAACAAAAAAAAAACAATACTTTTGAGTTCTATCACACAATAATTTTTGTGTATCAGCAGGCTCACATACAATACTTCCGCGATTTTACCTATTTCGTGCGTTTTTCAGTTTTAAGGTCTCCAGGATAGTTTTTCAATAACAATATTATATCGTTCTAACGTTGCGGCCTTTGCATGAGTTTTTTTTATTTATGCTTACTTGCCAATATAAACATGGCAACCACACCGACGAGCACACGCTGGTTTTTCAAAGCTTGAGTTTATTATAATATTCGATTCACATTTTAATTTTTTTCCAGAAAATGTATCGTTAGGTATTTATATTTCGAGAAGAAGACTGTGGCAATTGAATGGCGCGGGGGAGAATATTAAATAGCAGCATTGAGGTCAAAGGCGACTTAGTAAATTTCTCTGAATAATTTAATACTGAGGAAATATCGTATTAGTGCCAGACTTCGGAAAATAAAAATCCCTAACGTCGAAATTATTGCTAAAAACATCACCACCTTCTTGCGAACCATGCTCTTTGTTATCTGGCTCGGTTTTATCGCAATTCCCATCTCGCGTAGGCTTGAAAAATGGCTTCCACTTCGCGGCCAACGAGTGGACGAATAGGCCCAACTGAACGGCTCGTTAGACAAGGCGTTTCTTGGAGTAGGCCATCGATCCTTCCATTCCATCCCTGAATATTCCGCCATTTCATCATGTTTCACTTTCATGGTCTCGTGTTTCAGAAGGGAATGGACTCATAGCAGTGTTGCCAGGTCTTAAGTTGAGATTTGGGGGAAACCTTGACTAGAAAAGGGGGCGATTGAGTGTTAAAAAAAAAAATAATAATAATAATTATAATTAAAAAAATAAATAAATAAAAATAAAAAAAGGGAGAAATATACTGGCCCTGTATTACTATTTTTTAATCCTCGTACTCATTCCACCTTAATACACATCACCATGATCAAGGGTAAACATGAACTGCAAATATTTGATAAAACATTACGGCTCCTTGAAAAAACTAATTGATCAATCCGATGGCGCAAATGCGAATGAAATCAGAATCATAATAAAAACTGAAGAAAATACAACAAAAAGGAATTTCGCAAATCGACGACCGGGGAATTGCTTAAAATTACAATTAAACTGCTAAAAATTGCAATGAAATGATACCTAATCATTTTTAATCCGTTGGTAATATTCAGTTCAGATCCGCAATTCTCGATCATTAGACCGCACTTGAAAACGAAAGGTGAACCCTTTGACCTGAGAATGCGATGGGGAAAAATCAATTAATTTCGACCGAGAACAGGTCAAGGTTATTTACCACTGGAGGTTTTGTCAAAGGAAAACCTCCCGTTTCTAGTATGCTGTTCAAAAGCATCGATCGTCTTAAGCTGTTTACTCTGTTTACTGCTTGGTTTGAAGATAATCATAATATAGAAATATTCACGGATTTCACAAATAATCAGAAAAGAGCTCTTAAAAAAAATAAAAATAAAATAAAAAATAAAATAAATAGTTGGAAAGTATCTGAGGAAATATCTAAATTTAATTGTGAAGCAGTTCAAAAAATAATACACCGCATTATTTTATAAAGGTTGATAAATTCATGTATAATAATATTCATTCGGATACGCATTTTTTCAATATTAAACTTTAATTTCACACGGACGTCTAACTTGGGACCTTATTTATCATAACATCTTAAAATTCAGTCAATATTCGCTATAGAAAATAGACATCAAAATGCGCGCGATTATCGGTAACACTTCGCACAGTATTGAAATTTTCTCAAGCTCAGAAAACCCTTTTGGAGTGCGTAATTGAAGTTAAAAGAAAGCGCGCTTCATGATAAGGTTTTTTTTCGAAGTCGGCTTTCGAGGAAATTAGCTCGCTTCCCCGGAAGAATATTAGCATAAGTAGATCATTTGGAAAGACGAGGCTAGCTCGAGGATGGCGAATAAATTCGGCCGCAATGTTCTCATGCGATGCGGGAGAGATAAATAATTAATAGGCAACACGCTGAAATTGCACGCTTTAAGACACTCAACTTATTAAACTACGACTCGTTCGTTGTATTAGAATTTTCTGAAATATATAATTATTTTTTTTCGTGTTTGACCAAGATTTTTCGAAATAATAGAACCTTTTTTCAATCTCAATCAATTAGTATGAATAAAACAAATACATAAATAAAGTCATACAATTTCCAATTTTTTTTTTACGAATTTTTATCATTTGTTATGAAATTTCCTCATTCCCACATGGGCGGATTTTTATACAAAGATTTTTGTACGAAGGATTCAATTCTGTAAAAATTTACTTTCTTATTAATTTATTGCTTTTTTCACTGGCGAATCAATTTTTTAAAATCGATTTCATTCGATCGTTATTATGAGAATATTTTTGAACATTTCGTTCTTGCAAATCGAGTCGACGCAATTTTACATTTTACACTATCGAAGGGGAAGTTCGCGACTTGGCGGATGAAACTGATTTCCCAATGGAATCGCTCCGGAGAAAGCGGTAATCTTTAAAAAGCGAATTCCCATGCAACTGAAAAATTAAGAGAACGCATTTTCCCTACCGACTGTTTCTGCATTTATCGAAATTCGGCACACCGTACTCAATTCAGTCGCCCACGACGAATAATTATGATAATCAGGCGAAAAACTGGTAAATAAACTATATTTATTTCGAGAACATATAAAAAAAAGTAAAGAAACTTATATAGAAAATTAAATTTGCTCCAATATTTTGTTCAAAACATTTTTTCCTCGAGCTTTCGAAATAGGAGCGAATATTATGAGAATCTCGACCTTTTCCCGACTCAAACGACATAATGTGTACGAGTACGTAAATAATTCTTCTTTTATTCGACGCACTTAACAATAAATTGAATGTATTGGCAGCTGCACGCAGTGTTGCCAGGTTTCAAGTGGAGATTTGGGAGAAACCTCAATCAGAAAAAGGGGAAAATTGGTCTTTTTCAAACAAAAAAGGGGAGAAATATTTATAGAGAGTCGTTAATATATTTTTTTGCTGTTAAAATATTTTTTGTTAATTATCAGTTCGGCAAATGCCGGTTGAACAATTTTGTCTTATTTGAAAAATGCATGCAAAAACTTGCAGATTCAACAAAAAATTGTTTGCCGTTAAAAATATTTTTTGCTATGCAGATTCAACAAAAAATTGTTATAAAGAGAGGGAGGCGCACGGTATAATCAATTATTAAGAAATAAATTTAAATACATGAGGTGTAAAAATAGGAATGATATCAAAATCACCATAAAACCTGAAAAATTAAACTTAAAAAAGTTAATCTCGCAGTTTCTATTATGCCTACATTGTAAAACACGTAGACACCATCGGTGTGTATCTATAGGCAAAGCAGGTTACATGTATGAAATGAAAAGAAAATTTATTCCAGAAAATATACATATATAGAAAAAATTAAACTCTACGCATTAAAATTTTCCAAATTTTAATTTCACATTAAAAAATTGGTGTGCATAGATCACACAGTACTTCCATGTTTGAGTCGGTAACTGGTATAACCAATTATAAAATCGAGAAAATCGTACAAAGGCCGAAACGTGACCCTAGCGGTAAAGATCAGGCGTCATTCACTCGCCATTACAAATATTTAATACCTCTAGCGTCAAATGTATTGATTTTTGCACCCTGTAAAAAGCTCAACAGCGATAAACGGCGTAGGGCGGAAGTACGGTATGTGATCAAAACAAAACAAAACATGGTCGTTGTAGGTCACATTTAAAGCAAAGAGACCCGAAAGTTACAAAAGCGCTAAGTGAAATAACTGAAATTGCGTTTAACGAGGAAGTACTGCAGGTGACCCCGATAATAAAAATCAAGCAACATTCAACTGTCATAAAGAAAAATTAAAAGTCTAAAGTATATTCACTCTTGTGGTCTATAAAAATCTCTAATGAAAAAAAAAAGGCATGAGGCGGAAGTACTGTGTGTTATCCAAACTATACAAAACAAGTTCTGTGAACGTGGTCAGAGTTGGTCAAATATATAGCAAAGAGCCCCAAAAAGTACAGTAACTGAAAATGCGTTTTGCGAGGAAGTACTGCAGGTGACCCCAATAATAAAAAACCCGCAATATTCAGCTGTCATATAGAAAATTCAAAGTCTAATGTATATTCACTCTTGCGGTCTATTAAATCTCAAAAGTTAAAAAAAGGCATAATGCGGAAGTACTGTGTGTTATCCAAACTATGCAAAACAAGTTTTGTGAACGAGGTCAAAGTTGGTCATATTTAAAGCAAAGAAACCCAGAAAATACAAATTAAACAACAGAAAATGCGTTTTACGAGGAGGTACTGCATGTGACCCCAATAATAAAAATCAAGTGATATTCAACTGTCATATAGAAAAATTTTAAGTCCTCCAGCGTTCAAATATATTCATTTTTGTGGTCTATAAAAATCAAAACGTAGCAAATGTGCAAATAACACGGAAGTACTGCATGTGACCCACTTCATAAAAATCAGGCATCATTCAATCGTCCACCCCAACATTTTAAGACCTCAAACATTCAAATACATTGAGTTTTGCGGCCTGTAAAAATCAAAATACAAAACATGCACTAGTGAAATCGTGAAAAACGCTCATAACGTGGAGGCATTGTATGTGACCCACTATACAAAAAATCTCGTGTTTTCTGCTTGCCATAACCGACATTTCAAGCCCTCAAACGTAGAAAAATATTGACTCTCATAGCCTGTAAAAATCGAAACAGAAAAAACTTTGAACGCTTATATCTCGGAAGTACTGTGTGTAATTCAAAATTCGGAAACACCTAATTTTGCACAATCACTGGGAAAACATTCCCTGAAAATTTCATGGGGTTTCATCCATTTTTCAGGGAGATATGGCGATTTATGTCAGTTTGTGACCACAGACGGACGGACAGACGGACACACAGACACACAGACACACAGACACACAGACACACAGACACACAGACACTTGTTCAGAAAGTGTTTCTGAGTATACTACTATGAAAATTTCCTCCATCAGGACCTCGGTTCCGAATTCGACTTTTCAGACGATCTCAATACTTCCATTTACTACGTAAACATGGAAGTAAAAAGGGAAAATGAAAGCAAACACGAAACGGGGGAGGAATTGAGGAAAAGAGGGACGAGTTATTTTGTCTTCGTTTTGAGGAAGTTTTCCTCCAAAAAGGGCAGACTTGGCAACCAACACTGCGTGCACCAGATGTTAAAAAGGATCAAGCGATGAACAGCAACCCCGCGATGTAATGTTGGTTTGGCAGAAAGGTCGTCAGGGAGAGGCCGGAGTTGAGACTGCTAAAAAATAAAAATAAAATAATCCTTGATTTTTATCTATTGGCTCACACACAGTACTCTCACGTTATGAGCATTTTCTTTTTTGCTCTTTCTCAGTGCATATTTCGTACTTAGATTTTTACAGCCCGTAAAACTCAATATATTTGAACGCTAAAGATCCTGATATCTCAACGAGGGCGATTGAAGGACGACTGAATTTTATCGCGTGGGTCACATACCGTACTTCCGGGTTATTCGAATCTCGACAATATTTTGGTTTTTACAGACCGCAAATGTTAATATGTTTCAACCCAAGGAGAGTTTAAATTCGTATTTAGGTATGTCAGGAGAACGTCGCTTGTTTTTTATTATTTGCATCACACACAGTACTTCCGACGTATGCGGTTTTATTTCATTATTCCGATTTTTAGTGTCTCTTTGCTTTAAAAATGACCCACTTTCAGATACTTGTATTGTATATAGTTTGAATCACACACAGTATTTCCGATAATCGAGTTTTTTCCACTATTTCGATTTTTTGGCTGGCTGAAAACATTTTTGGGTGTTGTTGCAATAAAAATGATCCCATTTCACAAAACTTGGCTTGAATCAATAGGCTCACATACTCCACTTCTGCCATTATTAACCTAATTCGTGCGTGTTTCTATTTTCGGTTCCCCTGGCTAGTTTTTTCAATAACATTTGTACGTTACTAAGTGGCGGCCTTTCTATTAATTTCTCGAGAATAAAATTACTTATACCTGTAATCGATTCAAACATAAAAGTACTGTGTGATCTATGCACACCTTTGATTTTTTGTTCGCAGGCGGGCTATTTTTCGCCAACCAAATGCGTAAACAGGGCTACATAACAATGTTGGATCCGCTCCAGGACAATTTCGGAGGAAGGATGGGAGGTTTGCTTTTCCTCCCCGCTCTCTGCGGCGAAGTTTTCTGGGCTGCAGGCATCTTAGCTGCTCTTGGTGAGTGGAGAAATATATTTATGAATGAACGATTTATTCTAGTGAAAATAAGAACACTTCGAAATAAAATAAAAGCGAAATTAATTAATAAATGGTACGATAAAATAAAGAACTAATGGAGTTACCCATTACCAAGGGAGTTGTGTTTTTGATAAATAAAATCGAGCAATAATCAGGCATTATCTTAAAAAATATATATTTTTTTACATTTAGGCAATTTTACTCGCTCTATATGTTTCAGTTTGAAACTGGTTTGGCCTGAAATGGCCGAAATTATTATACTTTTCTTTCATTATGTTGATTTAAAATAATTTATATAATATTTATATGCTTCAGGTGCCACGTTGAGCGTCATAATCGACATGGACCACAGGACAAGCGTCATCCTCAGTTCCTGCATAGCCGTCTTCTACACACTTTTCGGCGGCCTTTACAGCGTCGCGTACACCGATGTCATCCAGCTTTTTTGCATTTTCATCGGCCTCGTGAGTGCGATTTGCGTTTTCATAATTTCATAAGGTTTTGGATGACTCAAACATAGAATTACAGGTTTATTTTTGTAATGATCGATTATGGGCAATTTAACTGATGAGATGGAACGTCAACTTTGTTTTCAATTTTATTTTATTTAGGTAACATCATCCAGTTTATTTTTATTTTTTTTATTTTATTATTTTTATTATTTTTATTTATTATTTTATTATTTTTATTTTTTATTTATTATTATTTTTTATTATTGCGATGTGAACTTTATGTCAATGTAGGAAAATCACTGAAAAACAGACAGAACATCGGAGAAATTAAGGTGTAGTTTGAATTTGTATTCTCCGATAAATAGATATATTCTGTTTTTTTTTTTTTTTTTTTTTTTTTTTTTTTTTTTTTTTTTTTTTTTTTTTTTTTTTAATACGTCTTTCGTTTATGCCATATCTCCGAAACTATGGATAATTCTAGAAAACTCACTATTCCCATATTTTCCCCTTTTCTTGTCGGAGGTTTCCCTAAACCACCGGTTGGGCCGAATCCTCGTCAGATGATGCTGATGCGAGGTATTCAATCATGCGCTAATTGGTTGAACGTTGACGTATGAGCGCGTCTACGGTGAAATTAAATAACCGATGTCGGAGCTCGGTTTCAACGTCACATCGGCTGTTACACGTTATGACCGGGCTTCCTTATTTAAGTTCCTCGCCGTTTTCCCTGTCTATGTGAACCCTTCGAGCAACTTCTATCCCCTGTTTGCGTTGAGGTTTTTACCGCCGGCTTCGCCCCTAGATCGAGTTTCATTTTGATCCGAGGAAGCTGCGATAGCAAATAAAACAGAGTAGAGAACGTGATAAGGGCTGCTTTCGAGAAACCGCTGTACTCGAAGGAATATCGAGGTTTATGATTTTATCATCGCGACTCCTGAGTTGAGCTGTAATTCGCATTGTTAGAACTGCTCTACTAACATTCGAAGTTGCGGAGTATTTTGAAATTAAATTATTCCATTGTAAAAACGAACTGTTTACTACAATAAAATCATAAAAAAAAGAAAAAAGAAATTAAATTATTTCCATCTTTAATTCCAGCGGCGACCCGTATGGATTTAAAAAATGGATTGTTAGCTATTTTTAGCAAAAGCATTTAAATTTGATTAGATTTTGCCTGAACGATTGGAAGCGATTTTAACGCGACGCGATGAGACGCGCAATGATTGGCGACGAGACAGGCTTTCGAGGCGATTAGTCGCGCCTAAAAAACTGGAGACGATGTAATTGAACGCTGCGAATCACTAGATTCGTTGCTTCGACGATTCGAATCGCGAGCAGTGAAGTACACCCAATAAATGTCACAAATCCCACTGATTTTAAACGAATTATATTGTTGCAAGAGTTGAATCGGTTGAACGAGTTACAATCAGAGGAATTCTTGACAATATCTTTGCCTTCTGGTGAAACGGGTTTTCACAATCTTAGCGCGAGTAATTTAATTTAAAAAAAAGAAAAAAAATTATATAAGTTAAAATTGGTGATACCAAAAATCCGTTTTTAAAAAAGTATTGTTTAATGGTTCCAGAAAAATACACGTACTTGAACAAAGGCAAAGACCTATCAAGGATGTTACTCTGAACTGTAGGCTGACAAGAAGGCGGCTGCTTAGTCAGCATTAAGGGCTGAAGGCCTCAAGTACAGCAGTTCTTGTTCATATAACTTAAATAAAAATATAAATTGAGATCTAACTCTCGATATGAACGTAAACGCGTGTCGCTGGATTTTTATCGCTTCAAGAACTCTTGTGTTATACCTCCTGTCAAATTTCTTAAAATCTCCAAATTCGACACAAAAGCTGCGATAACTCGAGAACCAATATAGCTATCGACCCTGCGATGGTCTCATTCGATTCAGCGTCCAAAAATCTACAGAAATTGACACCAAATACACATTTTTCCGAAAAAACCTTGGAAAATATGAATTTTCTTACCCTCAAAACTCTCAAAAATTCCATTAAAATTGAGCTAGCTATTGGTTCAAAAATTGGGCCGTCTCCAAGATTGATTTTTATGAAAATTTCAAGAATCTAGCTATTATAGTTTGGCCGAAAATTGACGGGCGTACGGCGGACAGACAGAATTAATTTTATTGGATATTCGTATTCTACATGCCTTGAAACATCAAATTTTGAGGGGGGCATAGAAAAATTTTACCTTGGGCGATTACAATGGTTTATTATTGAACAATAAACCAAAAACAAATATTTATATTTTCCTCTCCACGAGCCGCGAACCAAATGACCGGGGAAACCTTGACACAAGGTTTGCTAATGTGAAATAACGTAAGCCACTTCGGAATTGGGTAGGTCCGCGTCCGTGAGAGAAGGAAACTTGAGCAAGTGCCATTCTCATCTTCCCGCGCTGATAAAGGAAGCAGAACAGAGGAAATTAACGATGTGCACCGAGCAGAAGTAAATCGCCGTGGGAGCGCGAGCGTTTTCACGATTTCCCACGGTCGCTTTTGAAGCCTACGAGTAATTGTAAGACGCGTGATCGGTTGCGAACGAAAAAAGGAACGATTTTAGATAAGGAACGATCGGAGCATTTGACCAAGGACTGATGGGATTCAACTGCTCTGACGTAAAAAAATTAAAAAATAAAAAACAAGTAAAAATAAAATATATAAAAAATATATTAAAAATATATAAAAAATAAAAATAAAAAATAAAAAATTGAGTGGTTTAGTACATAAAAGTACATTCTAGTACATCTACTAATAGGCAAAATTAACAAGACAAGTCGTTTCTCACTCTGGAAAAATGCAGGATTTCGCTTTGCTGGAATTGTTAGAAAAAAAAGCGTGGATGGATAAAATTAATTCTGACTTTTACAATCTTTGGAATTTATATTTCTATCAGTTGTTTGAATTCTCCAAGCGAAATTTTTCACTAGAGTTGAAAATTAAAATGTTATAAAGTCCTTTTTAGAGGTTTGCTGTGACAATATTGTAAAAAAAAAAAAAACACTTTCTAATAGTGTCAGCAAATAATAGCCAACGTTTAAAACAGAAACTGTAAAACAAAACAAAAAAATAATAACAATAAAATAAACTGAAAAAATAAAATACAAAGTAACTGGTTGTTTTTTATACAACTGCATAACACTGTTTCGGCTTGAAAATCGGTTCTATTGAATTTCATATCGCTTGACCTTGATTATTTTGAGAAAATAATTTTTCTGGTCGCGTGGATAACACGTGGGCTAACTCGACAATTGCTTAAATTATTTACGAAAATTTGACCCCCATTATGTACCGTTGAAACTGCATTTTTCGTAGTTCGATCGCTGATTTTTTTTAGTCGACTTGGATTTTTTCCGCGAGTTGGAAAAATCCAAGTCGACTAAAAAAATCATCATTTTGTGGGTACAATTGTCGTGAATAATTTAATTATGGTGCAAGTAGCTTCATTTGGGCACTATACATAAGTACGTCAGTTGTCTGAGATTGCGAACCTTCATCTAAGTCGAGCGAATAATGGAAAACCAATCGATCAAAAAAATTGAAATTGCTGAACAAATTTTTGTGGAAACTTTTATCATTTTTCATTTTGTTCAAATTCGGTACAATGACAGTTGACAATGTCAATATTAAATATTGAAATAGGACTCTTCTTATTTTTACCAAACGATGAAAAAAAATTGTTTAAGTCAATTTGATGGAATTTTTTCCCAATAATCGTCCACTATTCTTGAACGCCATATAAATTATACACTATATCATTAGATTCAACTATTTTCTATTGACTTCGAGTGCAAATGTAGATAGGTCGGAGAGAGATTTAATTTTCATTATTTCATCATTTTTCATTTAAATTTTCGTTTTTCTGTTCAGTGGATGTGCGTACCTTTCGCTTGGGCGAACGAACATGTAAAACCTCTGTCGAGCCAAGATGTCGACTGGATCGGCCGAGTCGATCCGGCTGAATATGGATTCTACCTCGATTACGGCCTCCTTCTTATCCTCGGAGGCATTCCATGGCAGGTGAGTCTATTTGATTATAATTTCTTAAAAAAAAAAAAAATAATAATAATAAAATAAAACAATAAAATAAGAAAATTAATAAAATAAATAAATAAAATAAAAACGAAAAAAGGAGACGAACTAGCATAAATTTTTAAAAAATTGATAAATAATGGAAATTGTAAAAATACAAGAAACTTATCTTGGATCAAGCTCAGAGAAAAATAATAAAATGAATTATGCACGCTGCGTCGTTTAATAATATTCTAATCTAACAATGACAAAATAAAAAATTACAATAAAAACCAAATCTTTCCAAATCAAAATTGAAAATAAATTAAATTTAAAAAATCGATGACAATTTAAAACCGTTTAAACAAAATGAAAACAGAGATGTGAATATTTCATTTGAAACACAATTCGACCGGCGTATTTACTGGATTTCAACAATTTCGTTGACGCCGTTAGGTTATTTCTAGTAGTAAAAAAAAAAAGAAAAATAAAAAAAAAAATTAAAAAAAAAAAAACGCTGCTAATGATTGTATAGTGTTTTATTATTCCTTTCCTTCAATAATGAGTAAAGAGGACTATCCATTTGCAATAGTGATTATTCTGAACTTTTGTGTAGATCACCACCGAAAAACAGATTGTAACTATAGAGGGAAAACTCCGTAGCAACTATTGTAATTTTAGTCATTTTTATTTCACTTAATTTCCGCATTAAATTCTGAATTTTTCGCCTTTCGGTGTAGTTGAAGAGAAGTTCGTCAAGAATTCTAACGAGTGTAAAATTTTTTTAGCTCCAAGAAATCTCGAGTTATACCCTCATACAAAATTTTTGAAAATAATATCTTAAATTCTGGAGAAAAGCTGCGATAACTCGAGAATTAATAATGCTATCGATCCCGCAGTTGTTCAGCGTCCAAAAATCTATAGAAATTGATACCAAATTCATCTTTTTCTGAAAAACCTTGGAAATTATGAATTTTCCTCCCCTCAAAACCTCCCAAAATACTATTAAAATTGAGCTAGCAATCTGGTTCAAGAATTGGACGTTTGTGAGACCGAGATTGATTTTTGGTGAAAATGTCAAGAATTCAGCTATTAAATTTTGTTCGGAAAAGTGTCGACGGCGTATGGCGGACGGACAGAATTTTTTTTAATTGGAAATTCGGATTCTACATGCCTCGAAACGTAAAACATCAAATTTTAAAGGGGCGTGGGTACTATGGTTTATCATGAATAATAAACCAAAAATTGTATAACTGCTTCCACGTTTTGCACTATTTCCTCTTCGGTTGCTACGAGTGTAAATAATCGAGGAAGAATTTCCAAACGCTTGCAATATGTTAACACGGGACGCATTTCGACCGCGTGTTGTTTATTGACGTTACGCAGGCGCGCATAAATCGCCACTTAAGTGCTCGCCTCGGCCACCGAAAGGTTGGCGACCTTTGGAACGAAGAGGTTCCGTAAAGTCTGTGTACACTTTCTCCGGTCGTCAAGTACACAAACAAAGTTTTCAAGGTCAACAGATCGTCGATTTACTAATTAGCCCAAGGTTCCTCCAGCGGTCGACAATGTCACTTGTTAACGACTGTTGTTCTCTATGTTTTGATTACGAGAGAGAAGACACAGAAACAAGAAGTGTTATTCACAGTGTACTTTTTGGTTTATTATTCAATAATAATAATTCAATGATAATAATAATATTCGCCCAAGAAATTTTTTTTTCTAACACCCCTCAAAATTTGATGTTTTACGTTTCAATGCATGTAAAATCCGAAATCCGATGTAAAAACGCCGCAAATGATTGTACAGTGGTTTATTATTATTTCTCTTCAATAATGATTTAAGAAGACTATCCATTTGTGATTTTAATTATTCCGAACATTTGTGAACGTTCCCACCGAAAAACAGATAAAAACTATAGGGGAAAACTCCGTAGCAACTATTGTAATTTCAATCATTTTTATTTTTCTTAATTTCCTAATTAAAAGCTAAATTTTTTGCGTACAGCTGGAGAGAGTGTTTGACGACCATTCCAATGAGTATAAAACGATTTTTATCGCTTCAAAAACTCTAGAGTTATACTAATAACCACATGCCAAATTTCTCAAAATCTCCAAATTCGACACAAAAGCTGCGATAACTCGAGAACCAATAAAGCTATCGACCCGGCGATGGTCTCATTCGATTCAGCGTCCAAAAATCTATAAAAATTGATACCAAATACACATTTTTCAGAAAAACCTTGGAAAATATGAATTTTCTCCCCCTCAAAACACTCCAAAAATACCCTTAAAATTGAGCTAACAAGTTGGTTCAAGAATTATGCCGTCGTAGGACCGAGATTGATTTTTGGTGAAAATTTCAAGAATTTTATTTAGCTGTTATAGTTGAAGCGAAGGAATAATAAACCACTGTACAATCATTTGCAGCGTTTTTATTGAATTATCGGATTCTACGTGCCTTGAAACGTAAAATATTAAATTTTAAGGGGATTAGAAAAAATTTTTCTTGGGCGATTACAATGGTTTATCATTGAATAATAAACCAAAATTCTGTCTGTCCGCCGTACGCCGTCAATACTTTTCCGGCCAAACTATAACAGCTAAATTCTTGAAATTTTCATCAAAAATCAATTTCGGCCTCACAACGGTCCAATTTTTGAATGACATTGCTAGCTCAATTTTAAGGGTATTTTCGGGGAGTTTAGAGGGGGAGAAAATTCATATTGTTGTATGTTTAGTTCCAAATTTGACACAATCCTTCGGCGAATCCCCTCGCATTTTCCCTCCCTGTGCGGCGCATCACGATTTTCCATAGGAAAGAACTTGTCCGGGCAGCTATTTCTCGTTCGGTTGGTTCCTGCCAGTATAATTTTTGCCTCTCCTCGAATATTCTCTCATTATCGTTCTCCATCCTTCTGTTTTCAGGTTTATTTCCAACGCGTGCTGTCGAGTAAGTCCGCCGGCAGAGCTCAGATACTTTCGTACGTAGCGGCGTTCGGCTGCGTCATAATGGCCATTCCGCCCGTCCTGATAGGTGCCATCGCTCGATCAACAGGTCAGTTCAATCCAATTTTCGCTTTGCCACTCTTTCGTCTCTCTCAAAGCCCGGCTAAATGCTTAGAAGGGTCGCGACCCCGTCGCTGTTTCTATCCGAATCGATAAACCTCTTACGACGGGCGATGCCTTATAACTACCAGTTTTGCGCACAGCTCGCCAAAGGTGGAAGTCATTAGGGCTGAAGAGGCCGTTGGGGGCCAATTTTTCCAGCCCGTTTTCGAATAATACGGAACAACGGAAGCGACGCACTTTTGGGAAGCAGGAGCTCATGTTTTGTGTAATGAAAAACGAGGCGAGAGTGGGGCTACCCTTTTGGTTTATTATTCAACAATAAACCATTGTAATCGCCCAAGAAAAAAATTTCTTACCACCCACAAAATTTGATGTTTTACGTTTCAAGGCATGTAGAAATCGAATATCCAATAAAATAAATTTTCTCTGTCCGCCGTACGCCGTCAATTTTCCGGCCAAACTATAATAGCTAAATTCTTGAAATTTTCACCGAAAATCAATCTCGATCCTACGACGGCCCAGTTCTTGAACCAACTTGCTAGCTCAATTTTGAGGGTATTTTTGGAGGGTTTTGAGGGGTGAAAATCATATTTTCCAGGGGTTTTTTAAAATTATTTTTCTTTTATTTTTTTTTTGAGAAAAATGTGTATTTGGTATCAAATTATATTGATTTTTGGAAAAATTATTCGAAAAAATTATTATCATTCGATATTACCCGAATTTTTACGAAACATGACTTTTGTCGGTTTGTTAGGCTCACACATATCGCGCTTCCGCATTATTTACTACAGGAAAAAAAACTCTTACCTCATTCGTTGCGTTTTTCGATTTTTGTGTTCCTCTAACAAGTTTTTCAATAATTGTTGTAGAGTAATAACGTTGCACCCTTCTTGATTTTATAATTGTTATCCCTGTAACTGACTCAAACATGGAAGTACTGTGTAATCTATGTTCACCACTTGTTTTTTTCTGTTTTTGGGTCTCCTGGCTTATACAAAGTTCTAATTTTGAGATTCACTTCGATATGAACATCGAGGGAAGAATTTTCAAAGCCCTTATAATTTCCAAGGCTAGAAGATTGTCCTAAATAATTTTTATATTCTATTTTCGTACGCTTTTTTCCAAATTAATTTTTTTAGTTTAAAATGCTCTTGTAAATTTCTTTATATTTTACGGTCTGTTAGGTGTAACATATCGTCAACTCAAAATGGAAATATTGCGACCTTTGCGCACCAATATAAAAAATCATATCATCTTCTCTGTTTTTATTAATTTTTATTGTACGCTCGTACGTGCTACGAGCAATAGGAACAAAGGTTCTTATCGGATTATTTTTCCTTTCGCTACTAGCTCGTTCAGATCAAACGATATAGCGTGGATGGCTCTCATAGGAAGGTTCAAGGCTCGGAGTTTAAGTGCCGTTCTATTGTTTTGAAGTGCTTCGCTCATTGGATAGACCTTCCGCCCTTGGGTATATTGCCTTTCCTGTCATCGCCGAGGATTTTCTTTATTACAAAGCATAAATTCGCCGGCGACGAATACACGAAAATTGGAATTCGCGAATAAATTTGTCGAATA